>PVIY010029283.1:0-32188 GCA_004026745.1 Myrmecophaga tridactyla
AAAAAAAAAAAACTGTTCACACTAAACCAATGCTGGTGCAAATATTTTCAGCTGTTCCAACCACTCCTCCAGACTCCTCTCCTCTAAAATGAGATAGCCAGAGAGTTGTATGCCCCATAAGCAGGGCCTACATCCTCTAACCAGCCAGAAGCATCTACAAAAGACAAGACCCCTAAAGATTAAGGAGTGAGAACTCTCTGAGGAGGAATTTGAGGCAGGCTAGAATAGGGAGAGAAGGGAGAGAAAACTGTGAAGAAGCCCTTGAACAAGGATGGTTAATCAAGGCCAGCAGGCCCTCTGTCTGGCACAGATACCCTGCCCCTGGGGTCATCCACTTATGGGAAACATCCAGCAGCAACTGATCCCTCTGAAGCCAAAAGACCCCTCCTGTGTCCAGCACAGACATCCTGTCCAGGGGCTACCCACTTACAGGAAACACCCAACAGCTGCCAATCCATCTGAAACAAAATGACCCTCTCCTGAGAGAGTCATCTATGGAGAAGGGTAGAACCAACTGATCCACACAAATGGACTATCTACCAACAAGCACTGTCCTGGTGACAAGGAAGGGGGAGTGAAATAAGTAAAGCTAATCTGCAAAAGCAAATAGCCCTACATCTTTATTTATGAGAGTGCCCACATGCTCCTTTTCTCTGCATGTGTACTTAATAAATTTACCTACTTGCTTAAAGAAATTTAAATTGTAAAAAAAAAGAATTACAATCTTTAATTTTTACATATTTGTTATTTTTACATGATTTTTATTATTAGGACCATGAGAAACAAGAAAAGGTACTTTCTTAACCATGTAAACACAGAAAAAAAATCAATAGGGATGCTAGTAAAATGTTATAGTAGTAGCTCAAAATCGAAAGTAAAAGTGGAGTCATAAAACAGACTTCACCAAAATTGCAAGCTAGGAAACAAGCAATTTTCACTTCAGAGACTTCATTCCAGGGACATAGTTTCCTTATCTGAAAAAAAATTATAAATAACAGTTATCTGAAGTGTTGTTAGGAGAATAAAATGAGATCACATATATGAAGACACTGTGCTGTAATTAAGACTTCATTGTCCAGGATGTGAAAGTGTGAAGTGCAGTTCACATGGGGACCTTCCTTTAAAGTTAAAATCCTCACGCAGAGTGTAGTTCTTAATACAGGGACCTATGTTTAAGGCATAAAATCTCTAATTGGAGCATTCAACCCAGTTGTTATCAAAAGCTATTTTAAAAATGCTGTGATACTGATATTAAACTGACATTAAAGCTATCAGAACTTTGTAATAGTCACAAAGATGTGCCCACCACCCCCAGGTTGGAGTTCAAAGTCACTCACATTCTGAGAACACTGAAGAGATGTCAGACTAATATGCCTTAATCTCTTAAACAATGTGACATCTCTCTTCTATATTTTCCTTCTATCATAATTTCCAACCATATCCCTGAGGTGTGACAATT
This sequence comes from Myrmecophaga tridactyla, assembly GCA_004026745.1. Taxonomy (NCBI): domain Eukaryota; kingdom Metazoa; phylum Chordata; class Mammalia; order Pilosa; family Myrmecophagidae; genus Myrmecophaga; species Myrmecophaga tridactyla. The sequence continues at coordinate 1,460 of PVIY010029283.1, forward strand.
TATATTTGACTGGTTATAGTAACACTTTTTACTTTTGCAGTCTGCAAATCCCTTAACTTGCTTCAGTCTATTGTATTCAGCAGCAGCCATGAACTCTTATCGTCTCTATAGCCAATATTTTATCCAGATGAGTTCTTTACTGATCTCATCAAGGTCTGCCTATAAGTTCTTGTATATCTGCAGCCTAATGTCAAAATTTATCATATAGAGTTGCTTTTGTTGATCTGAAATGATAGGATATCCCCTGCTCCAGTCCTCCATCTCAACACATGACTTGCCTCCAGGCAGGTAGTTTAATAGTGGTCTTTCTGTGTTTTTTACATTCCTCCTCTTCCCTTTGTGGGGGCTCTTTTTGTAGATGTCTCATAGTTACTACTGCTGCTGTAAAAAAGCTGCCTTGAAGCCATCCACAGTGAAATCACTGGAAGTTTCTGAACCACTTTGGGCACCAGTGTTGATTAATAGGAAGAATCTCTGTACATCTTCCATCCATTGGAAGAGTATGTCATGGAATTTTCAACTCTCTCCACATTTTCAACTCTAGATGGCTGTTCATCATGGAATGTATTCCTTGTCCCATAAAATATTTGACTGGTCATACTGTCCATCTTTCTTTGAGTTTTCATACCAAAGAAAATAATTAAATCAAAAGCCACAATATCTATGAATCCTAGCACAAAGGCAAAGGCAATGATCAGGTCTGTAAGGAGGTGGACTTTCAAAAAGCCTCAATGACAAGACAAACATCAATGGTCACCTGATGTTCAGGATGAGCAACCCCTCACAGCTCCCAAGACAAGCCAACCTGGCAGGCACAACTGATGCTCCATGCATAGGATTTTAACTCACTGCTCTGAGTGGCTGTAAAGTCTGTATCATGGCAGGGAGTACCAGGCTGTGCTGCCTCTGTGTGACTCCTAAGCTCTGTGGGACCAAGTAAGGAGGAGGGATCAAGATTGGTGGGTCCAGGAAGGAAATCTCCTCCCTGTTCTTAGAGATTATTTTCCAATTCATTGAGTCAACATTTGTGAAGTCCTTCTGTAGTCTCCAGTCCCTCCAGAGATCCAAGCAAGTGGAAATTGTCCTTTTATGAGTTGGTTCTTAGGGGAGACTTTTCCACAGGATGTCTTATGTCACCATATTGATGACATCACCTCCGTTATTCTTTTTGATGCTCCACCCAGCCTGTGTTTTGCCAGAAAACTCTCTTCTTGTAATAAACAACTATGTGTTTCATCATTCCCTTAATCTTTCCAGATGATATTCCTGTTTCACATTATATATTACCTATTTTAATTTCCTTGGCTGCTTAAGCAAATACCATAAAATAAATTGACTTGAACAGTGGTAATTTATTAGCTTATGGTTGGGAGGAGTTCAAGAAAGTCTAAAGCAAGGTGTCATCAAGGCAATGCTTTCTCCCCAAAGACTGGCATTCGGGGATTGGCTGCCTGTAATCCTGGCACCCTTAGTTATTATATGGCAGGGCACATGGCAGTGTCTCCTAATCTATCCCTTCTCTTCCTGATTCAGTTCTTGCCTCCTCACTGTTTTTGAATTTCATTCTGCTTCTAAAGGTCTCTAGTAATAGGATTAAGACCCATCCTGATTTAGGTGAGCTAAACCCTAACCGAAGCAACGTTTTCAAAAGGTCCTACTCACAGCTGGAGTTGGAGATAAGGAATGGGGCAATTCTATAAAAAATTCTTGCTGTTGGATTGGGGTTGGAGGAATCAGTATGAAATCCTCATAGATGGATATATTCGTTAGGGTTCTATAGAGAAACAGAATCAACAGTAAATGCTTGCAAATATAAAATTTATAAAAGTGTCTCACTTAACTGTGGGAATGAAGAATCCAAAATCCACAATGCAGGTTGTGAAGCCAATGATTTTAATGGAAGGTCTGGATGAACTCCAATAGAGAGGCTCACCGGCCCAAGCAGGAAGAGAGCCTGTCTCTTCTGAATCCTCCTTAAAAGGCTTCCAGTGATTAGATTAAGCATCACACATTGCAGAAGACACTCCCCTTGGCTGATTACAACTGGAATCAGCTATGGATGCAGCTGACATGATCACGATTTAATTCTATGAAATGTCTTCATTGCAACAGACAAGCCAGCACTTGCCCAACCAGACAAATAGATACCACCACTTGGCCAAGGTGACACATGAACCTCACCATGACAGTCCACTCCTTGTCAACTTGGGAGCTATACACATCACCTTAAACCACACCTAATTTCTAAATAGAAAACAATAAAACACACCTTTTTTTCTTTCACCTAACAATACTCAACTGTGCTACATATAACTGGAAACATGTTAAATCTCTCCAAAGTAGGGTGCAAGTCCTTGGGTAATATTCATTCTGAAACTTGATGTCTCAGAACAAAAATAGTACAACATGAACAAAACAGCATTACAGTCCTCATTTCTGTAACTGATCACATGGTCAGAGTTCATATTTATCACTAACTTCTTCCACTACTCATTCCATGTTCCCTTTACCCTCAGGAAGCACTTCAGCTGGCCGCTGTTCTTTGCCTGGTGGGGTGACCCAAACCTTCATTCCTGAAGTTTCAGAGCCATTGGTAGTCCTGCCTGGATTGGGTTGTTGCAGTTTTCCATTGACTTTAATCACAGGGCGTAGTATACTAAAAGACACCCTAGGGGATCTCCTATATATCAAGAAAACTCTTCTTTATCTCCATTTTGTAGTTGCAATCCTATTTCCCCCTGATAGTCAGGGTCAGTCACCCCAGCCAATAATGTAATCCCCTTCGTGGCTTGTTGACCCAGGGGCATGAGTAGCCCAAAGTGACCAGGTGGCAGTCTTAGACTCCAGTTCAATGGAATCATTGTTGTTTCCCCTGGTGGAAGCACTCCCCCTTTTGGAAACTAAAACCTGTAGACCAGCAGAGCTCAGGGTAGTAAGGACAGGGGGCAAAAATTTTCCTAGTGGATCACAAGGGGTAATAGTGAGTGGTACCACTCTCATTTCACCCCTTGGTTCCTGGCCTCATGGATCCTGGCTATGGGAGAAACAGCACCATACAGTGGATACTGATTCAGAGCATATACAGCCTTCTGGAGAACATTACCGCAGCCCTTCAAGGTATTGCCACCTAGCTGGCACCGTAATTGAGTTTTCAAAAGGCCATTCCACTGTTCTATCAATCCAGCTGCTTCCAGATGATGGGGAACATGGTAAGACCAGAGAATTCCATGAGCATGTGCCCATTCCTGCACTTCATTTTGTGAAGTGTGTTTCTTGATCAGAAGCAATGCTGTATGGAATACCATGATGATGGATAAGGCATTCTATAAGCCCACTGATGGTAGTTTTGGCAGAAGCATTGCATGTAGGGAAAGCAAACCCATATCCAGAGTATGTGTCTACTCCAGTTAGAACAAATTGGTGCCCCTTCCATTAAGGGAGTAGTCCGATGTAATCAACCTGCCACCATGTAGCTGGTTAGTCACCTTGGGAAATGGTGCCATATTGGGAACTGAGTGTGGGTTTCTGCTGCTGACAGATTGGGCACTCAGCAGTGGCTGTAGCCAGGTCAGCCTTGGTGAGTGGAATTCCGTGTTGCTAAGCCCATGCATAACCTCCATCTCTACCACCATGACCACTTTGTTCATGAGCCCATTGAGCAATGACAGGAGTTGCTGGGGAAAGAGGCTGATTGGTATCCACAGAACGGGTCATCTTAAACACTTGATTATTAAAAACTTCCTCTGCTGAAGTCACCCTGTGGTGCACATTCACATGGGACACAAACATCTTCATATTTTTGGCCCACCCAGAAAGGTCTATCCACATCTTCTTCCCCAGAACTCTTTGTTACCAATTTTCCAATTATGGTCTTTCCAAGTTCCTGACTATCCAGCCAAACCATTAACAACAGCCCATGAGTCAGTATACAAATACACCTCTGGCCAGTTCTCCTTCCAAGCAAAATGAACAACCAGGTGCACTGCCTGAAGTTCTGCCCACTGGGAGGATTTACCCTCACCTCTGTCCTTCAAGGACACCCCAGAAAGGGTTGTAGTGCTGCAGCTGTCCACTTTTGGGTGGTACCTGCATATGTGCTGAACCATCTGTAAAGCAGGCCTGCATTTTCTCTTCCTCAGTCAATTCACTGTAAGGAAATCCCCTGGAGGCCATAGCTCTGGTCTTGGAAAGAGAAGGGAATGTGGCAGGAATGGAGACCATGGGCATTTGGGTCACTTCCTCGTGTAAATTACTTGTGCCTTCAGGACCTGCTCTGGCCATATCTCATATATACCATTTCCATTTTACAATAGAGTGCTGCTGTGCATGACCAACTTTATGGTTGGAAGGGTCAGACAATACCCAGCTCATGATAGGCAACTCAGGTCTCATGGTAACTTGGTGGCCCATGGTTAAGCATTCAGCCTCTACTAAGGCCCAGTAGCAGGCCAAAAGCTGTTTCTCAAAAGGAGAGTAGAAATCTGCAGCAGATGGTAAGGCTTTGCTCCAAAATCCTAAGGGTCTGCATTGTGATTCTCCTATAGAGGACTGCCAAAGGCTCCAAACAACATCTCTATTTGCCACTGACACATTGGATCTGCTGGATCATATGGCTGAAGTGGCAGAGCAGCTTGCATGGTAGCCTGGACCTGTCACAGATCCTCTTCTTGTTCAGGTCCCACTCAAAATTAGCAGCTTTTCTGGTCACTTGATAAATCAGCTGGAGTAGCACACCTAAATGAGGAGTATGTTGTCACCAAAATCCAAAGAGAACAACTAGGCATTGTGCCTCTTTTTTGGTCATAGGAGGGGCCAGATGCAGCAACTTATCTTTCACCTTAGAAGGGATATCTCCACATGCCCCACACCACTGGACACCTAGAAATTTCACTGAGGTGGAAGGCCCCTGTATTTTTGTTTGATTTATTGCCCATCCTCTGACATGCAAATGCCTTACCAGTAAGTCTAGAGTGGTTGCTACTTCTTGTTCACTAGATCCAATCAACATGTTATCATCAATATAATGGACCAGTGTGATGTCTCGTGGGAGGGAGAAATGATCAAGGTCCTTGTGGACAAGATTAGGACACAGGGCTGGAGAGTTGATGAGGTAGGAGAGTGAAAGTATATTGCTGACCTTGCCAGCTGAAAGCAAACTGCTTCTGGTGGTCCTTACTATCAGCTATTGAGAAAAAAGCACTTGCCAGATCAATAGCTGCATACCAGGTGCCAGGGGATATACTGATTCGCTCAAGCAACGATACCACAACTGGAACAGCAGCTGCAATTGGAATTACCACCTGGTTGAGCTTACAATAATCCACTGTCATCCACCAAGACCCATCTGTTTTCTGCACAGGCCAAATAGGAGAATTGAATGCGGATGTGGTGGGAATCACCACCCCTGCATCCTTCAAGTCCTTAAGAGTGGCAGTAATCTCTGCAATCCCTCCAGGAATCCAGTATTGCTTCTGATTTACTATTTTACTAGGTAGGGCCAGTTCTAGTGGCTTCCACTTGGCCTTTCCCAACTTAGTAGCCTTCACTGCACGAGTTAGAGAGCCCTAGAATGTGGGGATTCTGCCAGTTGTTCAGTATGTCTATTCCAATTATATATTGTAGAACTGGGGAAATAAATACAGAATGGGTCTGGGGGTCTACTGGACCCACTGTGAGATGGGCTTGAGCTAAAACCCCATTGATCACCTGGCCTCCATAAGCCCCCACTCTGACTGGTGGACCAGAGTGATGTTTTGTGTTCCCTGACATGTCACTTCTGAACCAGTGTCTAATAATCCCCAAAATGTCTGATCATTTCCTTTTCCCCAATGCACAGTTACCCTGGTAAAAGGCCATCGGTCTCCTTGGGGAAGGCTTGGAGGAAGATTAACAGTATAAATTTTTAGCAGTGTAACAGGGTTCTTCCCCAAAGGGACCTGGCCTCCCCTTCATTCAAAGCGCTCTGGGTCTGTAAGCTGACTCAAGTCTGGAAATTGATTAAGGGGCCATGACTCTGTGTTTTTGTCATTCAGGTTAGACTTCTGTTCGCTTGACCTAGAACTCTTGTCTATACAGCTCAAACAAGAATTTAGTAGACTGCCCATCTATTGTATTTCTAGGTGCTCCATGATTTACTAGATAATGCCACAAATCTCTGTGAGTCATATTATTTTTGACTCCAGCTTTAAGTATGCTGTCTATTATAATAGCCATGTCCAGCCTGTTTTTGGTAATTAAGTGCTGCCACCTGGCTTCTGCCAACTCGGGATCCCATCATCCCCATTGTGTTTAAGGATTCCAGCTCAGTGACAGCAGTTCCTATAGTAATATCTGACCTACAGAGAAGTGCAACTACAGAGCACTTCAGGGATGATGGTGCTACTCTCATAAATTTATTTCTCACTGTTCTGGTAAAAGGTGCATTCTCTGGCTATTCCTGGGGTATAAGAGCAGGCTTTGCATGATAATACCACTCTAACATTCCAATCTTTCTGAGCCTCTGGATCCCCTCATCTACATTATACCAGGGCAGTTCTGGCATTTCAACCTCAGGTAATGTCAGCCACCTTTTGATCCATGTTTCAACCAACCATCCAAACAAATTGTTAATGCCTTTTCTAACCCCTTGAGCTATAACATTGAATGCAGAATCTCTGCTTAGTGCGCCCATATCAATCAATTCAGCCCGATCCAGCCTTATATTTCTCCTACTATTATCCCATGCCATTAAAATCCATTGCCACATATATTCCCCTGATTTGTGTCTATTTAAATTGGAAAACTCACACAATTATTTTGCAGTATAATGTACCTCCACATTTGTGATTCTTTGTACCTCACCTTTAGGGGCCTGTTGCGACTTCAGTCCAGTTATAGGTCTGTAAGAAATGAGGGGTGGTGGGGGTGGGTCATGAAAAGAATTGGAAATATCTTCCAAACCATTTGCTTCAGGGCATTCACTTGCAATTTCATCTGGTGAAACAGGATTAATCACTGTAGGGCTAATCCCTTCAGGTGAAGGTTGGGTAGCCAAATTCTCAAGGCAGGCTGGAGGTGGGGTGGCTATGTCCTCAGGGAAGACTATTACAGGGTAATCTAGAGAAGACTCAGCATGACTTAGAGTTTCAATCTCACCCCCAACATCATTATCAATCCATATGTTGCCATCCCATTTTTCAGGGTCCCACTCCTTTCCAATCAATGCCCTCACATTAATGGCAGGCACCATGCAAGACTGAGATTTCAGTTTACATTGTAACATTCGTACTCTAACAGTAAGATTCTGAGTCTGATTTTCAAAGATCTCAAGTCTAAGGCTACAGAAAATAAGATTTTCATTCAGGATACTTGCTCTAGTTTGCTAGCTGCTGGAATGCAACACACCAGAAATGAATTAGCTTTTAATAAAAGGGGATTTATTTTGTTAGTTCTTCAGAGGAAAGGCAGCTAACTTTCAACTGAGGTTCCTTCTTATATGGGAAGGCACAGGCCAGCCTCTGCTGGCCTTCTCTCCAGTATTCTGGGTTCCAACTTTCCCTAGGGTGATTTCTTTCTGCATCTCCAAAGTCCTGGGCTGAGCTGCAAGTACTGAGATGAGGTATGCTGAGCTGCTTGGGCTGTGCTACATTGAGCTCTCTCATTTAAGCACCAGCCAATTAAATCAAACATCATTCATTACAGCAAGCAATCCTCTTAGCTGACTGCAGATGTAATGAGCAACAGATGAGGTTCACATACCATTGGCTCATGTCCACAGCAACAGAACTAAGTACCTTCACCTGGCCAAGTTGACAACTGAATCTAACTATCACAATACTCATAAAAACTTCTACATCTGTCAGATGGCACTTAAGCTTCTTATTGAAGCTTTAAGCCCATCCTTTTCACTCCTTAATGTATACAGTGTATCTAACAACAACCAGCCAACATCTCTCTATCTCTTATTTCCACAAAAACTCTGTAAAGGTGTCAAAAACATTATCCCCCAGAGCCTGGCTTTGTACAAGCGAAGCATTAGGAGAATTGAATGGTGATATTTTGACTATCTCTTTTGCCAACTCACTCCATGGATTGGCAATGTCATTCTGATTATGGGAATCAGAGTCCTTATTGCCCTTGAGTCCTGTCAGAGTAGAAAACTATTCATAAAACCCCCCTTTCAAGATTCTGTTTCTTAAGAACCACTCCTGGTACCAAGTTGTATTAGTTAGGGTTCTCTAGAGAAACAGAATCAACAGGAAACACTCGCAAATATAAAATTTATAAAAGTGTCTCACTTAGCTGTGGGAACAGAGTCCAAAATCCACAGGAGAAGCTGTGAAGCTGATGATTCCGATGGAGGGTCTGGACAAACTCCATAGGAGAGGCTTGCCAGCTGAAGCAGGAAGAGAACCTGTCTCTTCTGAATCCTCCTTAAAAGGCTTCCAGTGATTAGATTAAGCATCACTCATTGCAGAAGACACTCCCCTTGGCTGATTACAAATGGAATCAGCTGTGGATGCAGCTGACATGATCATGATTTAATTCTATGAAATATCCTCATCACAACAGACAGGCCAGCACTTACCCAACCAGATGAACAGGTCCTACCAGTTGGCCAAGTTCACACATGAATGTGACCATGACAATGGATAAAGAAATAATGCAATTTTGTGTGTATATACATACACATACTTTCCAGGTCTTTCCAGTGAGACAGCCTAGAAGCAGTGACATCCTAGTACTGATGAGATGATCTAGTGTCCAAATCTGGATTCTAGATACCATTCTCCAGTTAGAGGAACCAGGTCATCTTGGAGAATTGACTCATTTGAGGGCTAAGACAGAAAAAGTACAAGATAAGACTGGAATATCCTGTGGTGCCAGAAAGTAAATAATTGTCCAAAGTGTGAGGGAACCATGATGAAAGAATATAAGAGTCAACATAAGAGGCTTCTGGAGGCCAAATCTTTGACAATTTGAGCAAGAAAATAAATAGTGAGTCATAAACTGTAAAATAATATTACTTCATGACTCTATACTGACATAAGTAATTGATAAGTAAACAGGAGAAAATAAAGCTCTTCCTTACAGTACAAGTACAATTAGACAAAGTAGACAGAAGAAAGGAAAAAGAAAATCACTATTCAGCCTTTATCTGAGTAGAAATTGTTTTGGGCAATGGTAATGTCTTGAAATTTTTAATTTTATTGTGTGGCATAAGATATTAACATCTGGGGAATCAGGATGAATCCTTTGTTCTATCTTGACAATTATATTTAAAGGTCAAGTTCAAAATTAAAGTTAAAAATTAAATTGTAGTTTTAAAAAGATGTTACACACCAAGTATCATTTGATAGCATTTAACACTTTTGCAAGTAAAAAATTCTGAACTTGTGAAGCAAAATGTTAATAGTGGTTTCTCCAGGCACTAGAACAATTATTGTTTTAGTCTGCAAGCTTCCAGATTGTGATATACCAAAAACTGGAACAGCTTTTAAAAAGGGGAATTTAACATTACAAGTTCACAGTTCTAAGGAAGTGAAAGAGTCCACATTAAGGCACAGAGGTTACCTTCACTCAAGAAAAGCCAATGTGGGTGCATGGATGGTTCAGTAGTAGAATGCTCACCTTTCATGCAGGAGACTCGGGTTTGATTCCTGGACCATGCACCAGGAAAAAAAAAAAAAAGAAAGGCCAATGTGTTAGGAACACCTCTTTCAGCTGGGTAGTCACAGGTCTGGTATCTTCTGGCCCTGGGCTCCATTGCTTTCAGCCTCTGTTCCTGTGAAGGTTCCTCACTTTGCTTCTCTGGGGCTGGCTTTCATCTCTTGGCTTCCCTTGCTCTCTCCAGGTTCTGGCTTGCTTAACATCTCATGGGCTCCAAACATCCATGTCTCTGTCCTCCAAGTGTCTGCATCTGTATCATCTCTGTTCTGAAGTTTCTGTCAGAACTGAGGCTTTGTCATTTTTGTGAACTCTATAATTTCTGTAAGCTCTGACTCTCTCCAAAATGTTTCCCCTTTTAAAGGATTCCAATAAATTAATCTAGACCCACCTGGAATGGGTGGAGTCACATATCCATCTAATCAAAAGTCACACCCACAATTGGGTATATCACCACTCTGTTGAGATCATCTAATCAAAAGATTCCAACTTCTACAGTATTGAATTACGATGAACAGAAATGGCTGTTCCCACAAGTATGGATCAGGACTAAAATATGGCTTTTCTGGGGTACATATATTTTCAAACCAGCACATTACTTATTGTTTTTTTTCTCACATGGGCAGGCACCAGCAGTCAAACCTAGGTCTCCAGCATGGCAGGCAAGAACTCTGCCTGCTGAGCCACCATGGCCCACCCTTACATTTTTTTTTTATTGGAGTAGTCTGCCTTTGTATAATGGCAGGAACAGAAGGAATCATAAAGATAAGAATTTAAATAGGAAACAAATGTACAGTATAGAAGAATAAAGAAGTAACTTTTCCAAAATAACAAGTTAATAAATATAAGTAGCATTATAACATGTTTTTCTACATGCCAAGCACTGTTCTATGTGCCTTAAAAGCATTAAACTGATAAAATAAAATAGACATGCATGTGGAGAAACCAATCAATAAAAAGAGGCCATGAGCAAATCAGAACTGAAAAAAGGATATTATGACAAATGTTACTGTTATCAATAAAGTAAAATGATTAAAATGAATTTTACTCCAGTAAGTTTGATAATCTAAGTGAAATTTACAAATTCTTACAATATATAATAAACAATTATTTAATAAAATTGACTTTAAAAAGATGAAATTGAATCAGTCAGTTATCTTCTCACAGAAAACTCCAGTACTAGATGGCTGCACTGATAATTTCTATCAAACATACAAGGACTAATTCTAATTCCAAAAAATAATCCACCAACCTTTGTTATATATATTACCACAATAGCATTCTAAAAAAAGAGGCAGAAAGGAAAGAAAGGAGGGAGGGAGAAAGAGAAAGAAAGAAATGTTCTTAGGAATCTGTGAGCCTGGAGTTCAGATAGTGACAATGAGGATCTATTTGGTTAATAGACCCTCATTGTCACTATCAAATAGAGAATTATTTCTATTTGAATATAAATAAATAAAAATAGAGACCAAATATAGAATTATTCTCCATATCTAGGACCTAGAGCAGGGACTAGCACATATGTACACAAACAGATATAACTTCCACCAGAGAATAGGAAAACAATAAACTCTTCAACTCATTTAATGAGGGTGGCATTATCTTGCCAACAAACCTCCATAAATTTATACTTAGTTTACAGTATCCTAACTAGCCTCCCTGCTTCCTCCTTGGTCTCCTGTTAGACTATTTTCAAAACAACAGCCTGACTGATGCTGTTAAAGCATAGATCATGCCATTCCTCTGTCCTCCAAATGACAGTTAATTTTCTTCTGAAATAATAGCTTGGTATATTTTTTATTTTCATCTCGAATTGGGTGAAATAGCATGATACTTGGGCCAGAACAGGAAAGAAAAAACAGGTTTTCCTAATTGTTAAATCTGTATGATGGATACATAGGGCTGTCCTAGTTTGCTAGCTGCCAGAATGTGATATACCAGAACTAGAATGGTTTTTTAAAAAGGGAATTTAATAAGTTGCAAGTTTACAGTTCTAAGGCCATGAGAATGTCCAAATTAAAACAAGTCTATAAAAATGTTCAAATAAAGGCACCAACAGGAGGTCACCTTCACTCAAGAAAGCCTGATGAAGTTCAGGGTTTCTCTCTCAACTGGAAAGGCACATGGTGAACATGGTGACATCTGCTAGCTTTCTCTCCAGGCTTCTTGTTTCATGAACCTCCCCCAGGGGTGTTTTCCTTCTACATCTCTAAAGGTCTCTGGCTGCATGGGCTCTTATGGTTCTTGTGGTTGTCTTTTTCCAAAAATGTTTCCTTTTTTAAAGGAATCCAGTAAACTAATCAAGATGTACCCAGAATGGGTGGAGTCACATCTCCCTCTAATCAAAGGTTAATACACATAATTGGGTATATCACATCTCCATGGAGATAACCTACAGTGCTGAATAGGGATTAAAAGAAATGGCTTCCTTCACAAGATAGATCAGGATTAAAACATGGCTTTTCTAGGGTACATAATCCTTTCAAACCAGCACAGGCTCCATTATAGTATTGTTTCTATTTAGATGTACTCTGAAAATTCCCATAGTAAAAGTAAAGTTTTGTTTTAAAATTATCAAAGGATTGAGGCTTCTTCTATAAACTATATCATCAAAGACCTAGAAAGTTAAATCATGGTCATGATGCCTTGACTTATGGCAAGTGTTGATATAAACACCATCTCATAAAGAACCATATTTGTTTAGGAAAACATCAACTCAGGTTTCCTACTTCAGTGACATTAAGAGCCAAAGACCTCATGACCTACATGATCAGGTCTCTACCCATCCCTTGCTCTCATCTTTTATCACTCTTCCTTCATGCTACTACCATTAAAGTCCCAAATCACTTTCCTTGATGTTTTTGTTTTTTACATCTAAAGCATAATTGTACTTCAGAGCATTGCCTTTAATGCTCTTTCCCCAGATATCCACAGGGTTCCTCCACTTCATTTAGATCTTTTTTTAGGTATCACCTTAATGAAGACACCAACCATGATAATCTTATACAAATTAGCAAATTCCACATCTCTACAATCCTTATGTCCCTTATCATGTACTATTTTCCTCCACAGAGCTACCAATATTTGAAATATTTACATGCTTGTGTTTGTCACATGTGTTTGACCAACAGCAAGTCCCATGAGGGCAAGAACTTTTTTCATCCCCACTGTACAGCCAGAGACCAAAACAATAATTAGCATGTAAGAGGCATTCACATATATATCAAGTAAATTAATGAGCACTCATTATTAGGGAAAAAAGATGGTCATGACAGAATAAAAGGACAATTTACCAGCAACATATAAAATATCTAAATTTGTATGTACCAAATTATGTTGCCTCCAATTTAAAATAAAAGAGACAGAATATTTTTAAAGAATTGGCAACACAGAGTCAGTAGAGCATTTTAACATATCTCTCTCAATGTATGACACAGCAGGAAATAAAAGTTTGAATTATTTTCAAAAACAATGTGGTTTGAAGCTGTTATGTACTCAGAACTAAGTCCATATAATCCATTCCTGTAGATGTAGACCTATTGTGGGTGGGACCTTTTTATTAGGCTATTTCAATTGAGATGAAACATGCCTCATTTTGGGTGGGTCTTAATCCCTTTCTTGGAGTCCTTTATAAAAGGATAAAGGACACCCAGAAAAAGTCCAGAGTGCTCAGAAAAGCCTTGGAGAAACTAAGAGAGGACTCACAGAAGCTCAGAAAGGAAGCCACTGGAACCAGAAGCTGAAAGCAATGAAACCCAGGAGCAAAGGACCAGCAGTTGCGGGCCATGTGCCTTCCCATGTGACAGAGGTGTGTCCCAGATACCAGCAGCCTGTCTTTAGTCCAGATATTGTACTGTCAATGCCTTGAGTGGGACATTTTCATGGCCTAAGAATTGTAATTTGTAAGTTAGTAAGTCTCCATTATAAAAGCCAACCCATTTCCTGTATGTCACATTCCAGCAGCCTTAGAAAACTGGAACACAATAAGATCTATTCAACAAATACACTGAGGACCCTTTTATAGACAATAATTAGAGAATACACATTGTTTTCAACCACACTTGAAGGATTCATACAACTGATCACATATGAGATGCACTGGTTCAGATTGGAATCAATAACAGAAATTCCCCACAAGAATGGTTCAAACCAGTTAGCAGTATAATTTCCTCATGTAACCTGAAATAAGGAGACCAGGGCTAATGCAGCCAGATAATACCTGAGTGTCCTTATTTTATCAACATTAGCCTTTGACTGTAATCTTCTTAGTCTAGGGAAAAAGAAGGTATAAGACAGAGAGCAAATGGTGAAAGAAAGATGCAAGGTGAGATGTTTCTACTTCCACTAGCTTCTTTAGAAACCTCACACAGTGATCTCCACTCACTTTTCATTGGCCAGTACTGTGGTCACATGAACACTCATCCTGGAAGGAAAGCTCAGAGATGACTTTCAAAAACTGTCCATACTGCCAACTTGAACAAAACTGTGGTTTTATTAGTTTAAGGAAGTGAGGAATGTATACTGGGATAGCAACTAGTTGTATGCAGCATGCTAGGCCACATGGCAAGTCTCAAACAATTTTCTGTTTGACTCTATATAATGTAGAGTCTTTATCATGGAATCTGCCCACAATGTAACTCAAGTAGAAATCTGAACTAAAAGATAACTAAAATATGTCAGATCTGCATATTTTAAAACATAGTTATAAATAGCCTATGAAGTCAATGAGAATCAGACAATATTTAGAATTAAGTTATAATGAAAATACTACATATCAAAATTTTTGTGATGAATTTAGCATGAATTATGACTTTCATACTTATAAATTAAAGAGCTGGGGCACTATAAGGATAAAAACTTCACTAATATACTGATTGTATATGTAGAATGGAATGATATATTAATGTTCTTTTGTTAAGTTTTTTAATTAATAAAAAAGTTTAAAAAAAAAAAACTTCACTAATAAAGAAAGGTGCAAAGACAATCACAGAACCATAAAATTTATAAAGTTTGTCCCAGTGGAATAAAAATGAATAGTTGTGCCTGAAGTCTTTTCCACACTGCTTATAATAGTATCTCTCCAGTGTGAGTTCTAAAGTGAAGAATAAGGTGTAAAAGATCACCTAAGGCTTTCCCATGGTCATTTTATTCAGAGTTTCTTCCTGGTGTGTATTCGTTTGTGCATTATGAGGTTAGTGCTTGTGCTGAAGGCTTTTCCACAATGAATACATTGATAGGGCTTCTCTCCAGTGTGAATTCTCACATGGACCCTTAGGCAAGAGGAATTCCTAAAGGCCTTCCCACATTCTTTACACTCATAGGTTTTCTCTCCAGTGTGAGTTCTCTTGTGCACAATAAGGTAAGAGCCTGTGCTGAAGGATTTTCCACACTGATTACACTTATAAGGTTTCTCTCCAGTGTGAGATCGTGTATGTTTCTTAAGGGAAGACTGATCAATGAAAGCTTTCCCACAGTCACTGCATTCATAAGGTTTCTCTCCAGTGTGGGTTCTCACATGTTTCTGAAGGGATGAAGGAACAGTGAAAGCTTTCCCACATTCCTTACAGTCATAGGGTTTCTCTCCAGTGTGAGTTCTTCTGTGCACATTAAGATGAGAGCTCTGGCTGAAGGACTTTCCACAATGATTACACTCATAAGGCTTCTCTCCAGTGTGAGACCTCATGTGTTTCTGAAGGGAAGACTGAAAAATAAATGTTTTTCCACAGTTACTGCATTCATGAGGTTTCTCTCCAGTGTGAGCTCTCACAAATTTCTGAAGGGACAAGGGACCAGTCAAAGTTCCCCCATGCTCATTACATTCCAAGCTTTCTTCTGTATTAGGTACATCTTTATGGATATTATGGGAAGACCCTGGGCTGAAGGTTTTTCTGTAGTCACCACATTCACAGAGTTTCTCTCCTGGAGGTATTTGCTCATGTAACACAAAGGAAGGGTGTAGGCTGAAGGACGTACCACATTGCTTACACTCATAAGATTTCTCTCCTATAAAGGTTAACTTTTTTTGAAGGAATGACTCTTGATTGATGGTTTTTCCAAAATAATTACACTCAGGAGTTTTATCTCCAGTGTGATAGCCCACATGATTCCTAAGAGTGGAGGGATGGTTGAAAACTTTCCCATATTCTTTGTATTTATAGCATTTCTCTCTTTTGCAATATTTTTTACAAGTAAGGTGACAGTCTTTTTTGAAGAATTTTTCATGATTACATTCCAAGGTTTTTGAGCCAGATTGAGTTGGTGCCTGTTGAATGAAGAATAGGAAATGACTAAAAGCTTTCTCACTTTCATTATAGTCATAGGAATTCTATTCCTGGAATTCTACCATGTATAAGAAACAATCATGCCTGTCATCTTTATGAGCATTACATGATACACATATGTGGTTTTTACCTTATTCAGATTCTCACACTGGATAAGATAATGTTCTGAAGCCTCCATCAAAATCATTCCCATCAAAGGGCCATCTTAAAAAAAAGTTTTCTTGATAGAACAATCAGTTAAGTATGTTCACAACTTCATATTTGAAGCTCATTTAAGTAATGTTTACTTGTGGGCATTCTTTCTGAGGAAGGAATATTGCATTCATAACTAAATAAGTCAGTCAATTTCTGGAATATTGCATTCCAGCAGTATTAGAAAACTAAACAATGACTCTTACCATTTTTATGCCATTGGAAGTTTTTCCCCCAGAAATATTTTGCATTTGAATTACATCTATTGACATAAATTCAGTTTCCAAGTCTGAAATTGAAAAGGAAAGTGTTTTTTATTATTGGAAGAAAAAATAGGGATGAAAGCAAAGGAAGCAGACACATATTTGTTTTCAAATACTAATATTACATATAGGAAGAAAATGTGAAAGAGAAGAGGCGACCAATTATAAAGAAGTGGAATGAGAGGTATTTTACTTAGTAATTATTGTGAACACTTGAGATTATAAGAAAAGGTACTGTCTGAAAAACAAAGGAAAACTGAACAAAGAGTATTCACAGAAATGTTAAATTTAAAGAGGAATTAAAAGAGTTCTTTCTCTGAGGCCAAAGGAAAGTATGAATGAATGGCTAGATGGTGAAAGAGGATGATGAAAATTTCAAAAATTGGCTGTAGCCTTCTTTTCCTGTACTAATTGATTTATCCCAAATGTTCCCCTCATCAGCCAGAGCTGCTGCACTCAGTGACTCCTTTCACTCTGGGACTCACCTGCACAGGTGCCTAGGAGAATTCTCTCCTCTGTGCTCAGCTCTTTCTGCTCCACCCTTTTGATCAAGCTGTGTTTGGAGAGATAGCCTGCTCATGGGGAAAGAGAAATATTGTGGGTGGGCAGTGTAGGAGACAAGAAAACTTTCCAACAAACTGATGACAACTCTTTGGTCTGAAATGATTCTGAAGATAGGTAAGTGCAACTATAAAAGCAGCAAAACAATTAGAGCAAAGGATCCAGAAAGGACCCAAAAGCAAATACCCACAAAGTCCATACCCTATATAGAACTGACCCATGAAACCTAGTCTAAAGATCAAACACATGCTGAAACATGCCTAAAACTTTTAACAACAGAAAAAAATAAAACCAATACAATGAACAGATTTTTATTTTCATGGAAAGTAACACGATATCCCCACAAAGCAAGGGATCCACAACAATTTTGTGTTTACCATTGTACATTTGCTGCATGAACGATAAATGAAGAAATGAGGTCTGCATTACCCACTGAGGCCAGGTTTCTAAAATTCTCCAACATCACATCTCTGTACAGATTTTTCTGAGCAGGGTCCAGCAATGCCCACTCTTCCTGGGAGAAGTCCACTGACACTTCCTCAAAAGTCACTGAATCCTGAAACAGCATGTGCATTCTGGATCAACTAATGACCATTTCTATCAATGTACCAGGAGGGTAGGACTTGGGAAGGAAACCCAAGGCATAGGAAGTTCAGCAATGTTCATGAGGCCTCTCATTATTTGTCCCAAGGCTCAGTCCTTGGAACTCCCCACTTTGACTCCCACTCCCTTGGCCATCTCATCTAGGCTTACAGCTTTCACAGTTTTACTAACACATGGTTGAACTGAACTTTCCATAACTAGGTTGTGAACCTCTTCCAATCTTATAAGACTTAATACAGACAGAGTATCCTGCAGGAATGAGAGAAATACTTGAAAAGCAAATGAGCAATTTTCTTCCCATATGTAATACTATCCAACAGAATATGTAGTTCATCAACCTGGAGGAATAGCTACAGAAAATTAACAAATGTTCAAATAGAAGCCTTTCCTAGGCATCCCTCTCCCATCTTAAGAAGCTCAGAGAACTGGGGAAACCTGAGACCAGCCCTGGTCAGGCCATGAAGCTATAGGTCATATGCAAGAAATATATACTTTGAGAAGAACAATGTACTTTTGGAGAAACAATAACTTCTGGAATACCTGTGAACAGGTTGCCAGCAAACCTGCAGCCATTCCTCCTGTGTTTTAACCTTGTGGCCAGGCAGGGTCCTCAGCAGGCAGAGCTAGAGGAGAAGGAAAGAGCCATGAGAGTCTAGGCCTATCAGACATTCCACACTCATAGGCCTTGAGGCTTCCTCTTACTGGCTTAAGGGTAACAATCAGAATACCACACACAAGAGTTCACTGTTAAGATTGTAAGTTTTTGTTTCTAAACCTTCTCCTAGCCTGAGCCACTGAAAAGACCTAGAACCAATGATAACTCAGGACCAATGAGCCCCTATAGTGCCAAATTTTCTCTACATGTTATTTGTCCATGAAAAAAATTAGGACACCTAGGAGATGCCTGTGGGAAGTAGCTGAGTTCAGTACAGAAAAAGAAATGTTCAAGGTGAATTTGGAACATCTTATACCCAAAATCAAGGAACTAAAAAAAAAATCAAGGAACTGATCAATGACTATTGGGGCAGTGTAAAAAGGACACAAAATAAAATTTTAAAGAGGTTCTACTGCCTTAAGATGGAATAACTTCATAGAAAATAATGACTAAAAGTCAGCTGAAAACATTAAGTATACAATAAAATCATGAGTTCATAATGGTGTTACAGAAAACTTTCACTGGTTATGTGCTAGTTTGAAACTGATATGTACCCCAGAAAAGTCATGTTTTTTTCCTAATCCAACCTTGTGGGGACAGATCTATTGTGTAGGATAGAATCCTATGATTAGATTGTTTCCACAGAGATTGACTCACTCCAATGTGAGTGCGGCCTTTTGATTAGATGGAGATGTACTTCCACCCATTCAAGGTGGATCTTGATTAATTTACTGGAATTCTTTAAAGGGGGGACATTTTGGAAAAACATAGCTGCTTCAGAGCTGACAGAGATGCAGATATTTGGCAATGCTAGACACAGATGATTGGAGATGCAAAGCCCAGCAGACGTTGCCATGTACCTTGCCATGAGATGCTAAGCAAGCCATACCCAGAGCTGTGTCCCAGAGGAGTTAAGTGAAGGCCCTCAGAGAGGAAACTACTGGCATCAGAAACTGGAAGCAACAGATATGGGAATAAGGACCAGCATACACCAGCCATTTGACTTTCCATGTGACAGATATCACATTTTTGAGTCAAGATATCGTTCTCTGGATGCCTTAGTATGGACATTTTTATGGCCTTAGAATTGTAAACTTGTAACTTAATAAATTGCTTTTTAAAAAGCCATTCCAGGGCAATTCAGGAGTGCAGCTGACCTGGGAGGGCCTTCTGTACCATATGCAGCAGCCCTGGTTGAGGAGGCCAAGGAACTGAGAGACAGAAGGCTGGAGGCTGACATGGAGGCCAGACCCACGGAGCCCATGGGAATGCAGTGACTGGAGTCTAGGACTTGTAAGTAAGCCAGGCCATATTCCTTGAGCACTCTGCCCTCACCAGCATGGCTCCATGACCAGTGAGTCACCCCACACCCCAGGCACCTGAGCCCCATCACCCTCTCCCCCATGCTCCAGGTGCACATACCTGCCCCACACACCTACACCAAGTGCAGCCCAACCCACCTCTCCTGCACCCCTCCTGAGCACCCCCTCCCTGTTCCCTGCAGGCTACTGCCAGCATATAAAAGTTGCAGGCACTAACCTCCACACCTAGTCTACCCCTGTCCCTGGCACATAGTGTCACAGAACCTTGCCCCACCCTCCCTGAGTTTAGCACATCCCTTTATGGCACTCCCAGACCCACGCATGCACATGGGCCCCAATAATGTCATTCAGTTCTGGGAACTGCACTTTATAGCAGTCCTAGAACTGCGCATGCACACAGCCCTCAGCCTCACTTCCCAGATCTAAGAAAGTGCCAACCTGCGCAGCCTGGTCACATATGCCCCTAATCCATGAAGGTGTAACACTGAACTGCTGTCACAGCTGTACACAAGAGGTAGTGCACAAAGGGCCCCATGCCTTAGATAAGTGCACAGCAGGGTTACACCCCCCAGACCAGGTGTGCCTACACAGCTTCATCCTCCCTTGCTGCTGGGTGCCCAGGTTCACAAGCATCAGCATAATATCCCCAAACTGGACCTAAACCTGCCCTGAAACAAATCACCGCACTGAGTGCTCTACCCCATGCCCTGCTGCATGCTGTACAAACATCCTGCAAACAGAAGGCCTTAGACTACTGAAAGAAATAAACTCCCAAAGTAAATCAATCATGATATTTACATGCCATGAAGACAGCAGAAGATCACTAAGCATATCACAATGAAGACAGATATAGCCCTGCCTAATGACCAAAATAAAATACCAGAGGAGACACAGACATAGGAACAACTATACTTAATAAATAGTACAACTCTACTTAATAAAATAAGTGGGATAGAAAATAACATAAAGGTGATCAAGAAGACAGTAGAAGAGCATAAAGAGGAATTTGAAAGAATAAATAGAAAAATAGCAGATATCATGGAGATTAAAGACTCTGCTGACCAAATAGAAAGCATACTAGAAGCACACAACACCAGATTTGAAGAGACAGAAGAAAGAATAAATGATACAGAGGACAGGATAATTGACTTCAAAGACTCAAAACAGCAAATGGAAAAAAAGATGGAAAAAACTGAATGGGAACTCAGGGAAATGATAGCAAAACAAACCACACAAATATAAGAATCACTGGTGTCCCAGGAGAAGAGAGGAGTAAAGGGCTAGGAAGAGTAGCTGAGGATACAACGGGGGAAAACTTCCCAACCCTTATAAAGGACATAAATATACAAGTCAAAGAAGCCCAAAGAACCCCAAACAGAGTAAATCCAAATAGGCTTCCCCAAGGCACATACTAATCAGTCTCTCAAATGTTGAAGAGAAGCAGAAAACCCTGAAAGCAGAAAGAGAAAAACAATCTATTACATACAAAGGAAATCAAATAAGACTGAGTTCAGACTACTCAACTAGCACCCTAGAGGTGAGAAGGCAGTGGTATGATAGATTCAAGACCCTGAAAGAGAAAGACTTCCAGCCAAGAATTCTATACCCAGCCAAATTGTCCTTCAAAACTGTGGGAGATTAAAATTTTCACAGACAAAGAAGTTCTGAAAGAATTCATCAACAAGAGATAGACCCTACAAGAAATACTAAAAGGAGTTCTGCTGGTTGGAGAAAAAAAAAAAAAAGACAGCAGAGGGAGTCTGGAGGAGGGCAAAGAATTGAAGAGGACCACTAAAGGTAATTTAAAGAATACAAAAAGAAAGAGAGAAAAGAATATATAGATCTGATATATAAAATAAAAAAAGACAAGATGGTGGAAGCAAGAAACACCTTTTCAGTAATAACTTTGAATGTTAAGGACTAAACTTACCAATTAAAAGTTACGAATTGGCAGAATGGATTAAGAAACATAATCCAGCTATATGCTGCTTACAAGAAATTCACCTTAGACACAAGGATACAAATAGATTGAAAGTGAAAGGATGGAAAAAGATCACCCATACAATTTGTAACCAAAAGAAAGCAGAAGCAGCTATACTAATATCAGACAAAATAGACTTTAAATGTAAAGACATCATAAGAGACAAAGAAGGACATTATATACTAATTAAAGGGTCAATTCACCAAGGAGGCATAATCATAAATGTTTATGCTCCAAATCAAAGAGCTCCAACATACATGAGACAGACATTGGCAAAACTGAAGGAAGTGATAGATGTTTCAAACAATAATAGCAGGAGACTTCAATACACCACTCTCCTCTATTGATAGAACAACCAGACAGAAAATCAAGAAGGAAACAGAGAAGTTAAATAACTTGATGATGAATTAGACCTAACAGACATATATGGGTCATTGCACCCCAAAGCACAAGGTTACACATTTTCTCTAGTGCTCATGGAATATTCTCCAGAATATAGCACATACTGGGGCACAAAACACATCTTCATAAATTTAAAAATATTGAAATTATGCACAGCACTTTCTCTAATCACAATGGGTTGAAGCTGGATATCAATAACCTCCAAAGAATGAGAACATTTACAAATATATGAAGATTAAGTAACACACTCTTAAACAACAAGTTGGTCAAAGAAGAACTTGCTAGAGAAGTTCTACTCTACAGATAGTTAGAGTAGTATCTGTAGATGAATGAAAATGAGAATACAACTTTTCAGAACTTATGGGATGTGGCAAATGCTGTGCTAAGAGAGAAATTTATTGCTCTAAATACCTACATTAAAAAAGAAGAAAGAGCAAAAATCAAGATCTTAACAGCAAACCTGGAGGAACTTCAGAAAGAACAGCAAACTAGCCCCAAAGCAAATAGGAGAAGATAAATAACAAAGATTAAAGCAGAGATAAATGAATGGGAGAACAAAAGAACAATAGAAAGAATCAATAAAACCTAAAGTTGGTTCTTTGAGAAAATCAATAAAATTGCTAGGCCACTAGCAAGACTGAGAAAGAAAAAAAAAGAGGGAGGATGCAAATAAAATCAGAAATGACAACAGGTGCATTACCCCAGACCCTGAAGAAATAAAAGAAATCATAAGAGGATACTATGAATAAACAAGCTACACTGACTCAGGAAGTAATAGAAGATCTCAACAAACCAATCACAAGTAATGAGATTCAATCAGTCATCAGAAATCTTCCTATAAAGAAAAGCCAAGGGCCAGATGGCTTCACAGGGGAATTTTATCAAATATTCCAGAAAGAACTATCACCAATCCTGCTCCAACGTTTCCAAAAAATTGAGGAAAATGGAACTCTACCTCCAACGTTTCCAAAAAATTGAGGAAAATGGAACTCTACCTAACTCATTTTTATGAAGTTAATATCATTTTAATACCCAAACTGGGTAAAGATGCTATAAGAAAGGAAAACTACAGATAATTCTTCTTAATGAACATAGATGGAAAAATTTGCAATAAAATATTAGCAAGTCGAATCCAACAGGACATTAAAAGAATTAGACACCATGACCAAGTGGGGTTTATACCAGGAATGCAAGGTTGGTTCAACACAAGAAAATCAATTAATGTAATACAGCATATTAACAAATCAAAAGGGAAAAATCACCTGATCATCTTGATTGATGCTGAAAAACCATTTGACAAAATTCAGCATTCTTTTCTGATAAAAACACTCCAAAAGATAGGAATCGATGGCAACCAGCTCAATATGCTAAAGGGAATATATGAGAAAATGATAGCCAGCATCATATTCAATGGAGACTAAAAACCTTCCCCCTAAAGTCAGGTACAGGACAAGGATGCCCACCATCACCACTATTATTTAGCATTGTGCTAGAAGTTCTAGCTAGAACAATCAGGGAGGCCAAATAAAAGGTATCCAAATTGGAGAGGAAGAAGTAAAATTTTCATTATTTGCAGATGATATGATACTATACTTGGAAGATCCTGAGAAATCTACAGCAAAGTTACTTAAGCTAATAAACAAATTCAGCAAGGTTACGGGATGTAAAATTAAGGTTCAAAAATCCGTAACATTTGTATACACAAGCAATGACCTACTGAGGAGCCAGTTAAGGAAAAAATTCCATTCAAATTAGCAACTAAAAAAATCAAATACTTAGGAATGAACTTAACTAGAGACGTAAAGGACTTGTACACAGAAAACTACATAACATTGCCAAAAGAAATCAAAGGAGATCTAAATAGATGGAAAGACTCCCTGCTCATGGATAGGAAGACTCAATATAGTTAAGATGTCAATTCTCCCCAAGTTGATCTACAGATTCAACACCGTACCAAAATTCCAACAAACTACTTTGAAGATTTGGAAAAGCTAACTACCAAATTTATATGGAAGGGAAGAGACTCTGAATAGCTAAAAGCATCCTAAAACAGAAGAACAAAGTGAGAGGACTAAAACTCCCTGACTTTAAAACCGATTATAAAGCCACAGTGGTGAAAACAGCATGGTGCTGGCACAAAGAAGCATTGACCAATGGAGTTGAATTGTGAGTGCAGAAATAGACCACCAAATCTACATTCAACTAATTTTTGACAAGGCCTCCAAACCCTCTGAACTGGGACAAAATAGTCTTTTCAATAATTGCACATGGAAGAACTGGTAATCATTAGCCAAGAGAATGAAAGAGAACCCAGCTCTTACACCTTATACAAAAATTAACTCAAAGTGGATCAAACACCTAAATATGAGAACTAGCACCATAAAGCTTCTAGAGGAAAATGTAGGGAAACATCTTCAAGACATAGCAATAGGAGGTAGCATCCTAAACACTACATGCAAAGCACAAGCAGCAAAGAAAAAATAGATAAATGGGAACTCCTCAAAATCAAATCCTTTTGCACCTCAAAAGACTGTCAAAAAAGTGTAGAGGCAGCCAACTCAATGGGAGAAAATATTTGGAAATCACATATCAGGCAAGGGTTTGATTTGCTGTATGTACAAAGAAATCATACAACTCAACAACAAAAGAACAAACAACCCAATTATGAAACGGGATAAAGATATGAATAGGCATTTTTCTAAAGAACAAATACAGATGGCTCAAAAGCATATGAAAAGATGCTCATTTTCACTGGCTATAAGGGAAATGTAGATCAAGACTACAATGAGAGACCACCTCACACCTATAAGAATGGCTGCTACTAAACAAACAGGAAGCTATAAATGTTGGAGATGATGTGGAGAAACAGGGACACTTATGCACTGCTGGTGGGAATGTATAATGATACAGCCACTATGGAAGACTGTTTGGCGGTTCCTTAGGAAACTACATATCGAGTTGCCCTATGACCCAGCAATAGCACTACTTGGTATAAACCCAGAAGAGCTGAAAGCAACGACAGACATTTGCACACCGATGTTCATAGCAGCATTATTCACAATCACCAAAGGATGGAAACAAACCAAATGCCCATCAACAGATGAGTGTATCAACAAAATATGATGGAATATCCTGCAGCAGCAAGACAAAATGACATCCTGAAGCACACGACAAGATGGATGAGCCTTGTGGACATAATGCTGAGTGAAATTAGCCAGAAACAAAAGGATAGATACCATATGATTCCACTTTGATGACCAATATAAAGGTATAATCAGAGGCTTATAATAGAGAAAATAGGGGACTTAGAGATACATAGAAGCTAGAGATGGGTGAACTGTAAGCTAATGAGGTTGAACTCCAATGTAAGGGAGTGGATAGGAATGAAGGTGATTCTCTAGTGGATCTAGAAGTAACATTACCATATTGAAGATGAACAAGATTGAAAGGGGTTGTATAGACCTACATGTCCCACTGACTCACAATAGAAATATGGAAGAGTTCTTGTAAGAATTTCTTCAATGATATGATTCTTGTATAAAGAGTGTTTAAGTCCAGGGTACAGGGGGAAAACTGCTATTGCATGCTATGAGCTAGGAAACCATCAGCACTACCACAACAACAGCAGGGGTAAATAATGGGGTTAGGGACAATAGTTAAGAGGAAGTTTAGATTTCCTATTTGATGAGGGTATGTTTAATGGTTGTCTGTCTCTTGGGAACAATGAAATTATTGAAAATTGAGAATGTTGATGGACTGTGGACTTTGGGCCCTCTACTACATTATGCCCAATGAATGCAGGTGGCTGAAGGATGCACTGACAGAAGCAGATTGGCAAATGATGGTGTTGTGCTGCTACAAAAAGGAACAACGTCGTGAAGCATGCAATGATGTAAATGGATATGTAGGACACTTGGTAAGACCATAAAAAAGCCAGAAACAAAAAAACAGTAATGGTATGGTCACCTTTAGAAAATGCTTATAAGAAAACAGGGGCCTAGATTGTAAGCTTTCAGAGCAGACACATTAAGTCCAGAGTGGTGATTATTATTTCTGGATTTTGAGAGGCTGTTTTTTATATATAACCTGATGTTTAGAGATAAGGATGAAGCCAAACAAGTTGGGGTTAAAGAAATTCAGAACATAGGAGTAAGGAAGACAGTGTCTATATTTTAGAGACCAATGGAAGAAAGGTTTATTTGATCTGGAACTGAAATTTTCTGTAGTGCATAATCTAAATCAACCTATCTATATGGCTCATTTGAAAAACTGAAATACAGAAAGCACACAATGAGAAAGAGGTCCTTTAATCCTGTATAAATTATTGTAATGCCTGGAGACATCCTAGAGCATATTAAGCAGATAATTAAAAAGTATTGGCAAAGTCCCCTGAGGGAAGGAAGAAAGACTATGGAAATATTAAACCTTACAATTAGGTAATCCCACGATACTGTGTCAAGCTTTAGGGACATCCAAATCAATAGGCCATGCCTTTGATCATGAGGCTTATTCTTGTGAAGCTTATGTAGGTAGCAGAGAAGCTTAGACTACCTAATGGCATGCCTAAGAATTACTTCTAGAGGACCTCTGTTGCTCAAATGTGGCCTTAGTCTCTCTAAGTCCAACTCTGCAAGTGAAATCTGTCCTATGTGGTACATGACATCCAGGGGTGAAAGTCTTGCTGGTGACATGGGAGAGGACTCCCAGGGATGAATCCAGACCTGGCACCATGGGATCAACAATTACATCCTGACCAAAAGGGGGAAAAGAAGTGTAATTAATAAAGTATCAGTGGCAGAGAGAGTTCAAATAGAGTTGAGAGGCTACTCTGGAGGGTGCTCTTATGCAAGCTTCAGGTAGAACTTGCTACCTGTCATAAACTGCCAACCACTAACCAGGACCATTCCAGCCAATCCTAAAGAACACCTAGTGCAATTTATAAGATGCCACAAGGGTTCCAGGCATTAGAGGAACTTGCCAGAAACCTACAACCTCCAGATGGGCCCCTGGTCTAGATAAGTCCTGAAACCTAGCCCAGCTTCTCCAGAACATCAGATAGTTCCATCTCCTTATCCCATATTAGTGAAAGACCCTTCCAATATCAAAAATTTAGAATTGTCATAGCCCAAACAACCCTAAAGAGAAGTATGGAAAGATCAAAGGTGATGGTGGAATTATACATAGAAGATAGGACTTAACAAATGAATATGAATGCTGAATTGTTAAATTGGTATCTCTTTTAGTCTCCAGTGTTCTAGAGCAGTTAGAAGTAAAATCCCAAAATTGTGAAATTGTAACCCATGTCAAAGTCAAAAATATGTTCTACCACAATTGTGGTGCTGTGCTTTGAAATTTATAGCTTTTTTTGTATATATATTATTGTTCACAAAAAAGAGAAGGAAAAAAATTCAATTGTGATGATAAAAATTTATTTAAGCCCTCTAGACTCCTATATTCTTGAGCAGCTAGAAGGAAAGATATGAGAGGATCATACAGTAGCCCATGACAAACTCTGGGATCTGTCCTGTAACCACTTGTTGAAGAATGCTTTGAAAAATATTGCTTTTTCATTTCTTTGCTTTCTATATATGTTATACTATACAACGAAAAAAGTTTTAAAAAAAAAAGCCATTCCATTTCTGGTATATTGCATTCCAGCAGCTTTAAGAAATCAATACACCAATCATTCCAATAACTTCCATTAAATTCCAACAATCACTTTTAAAAATTCCCCATCCAAGGGAGTGACCTTATCAACATGGCAATGTAAGACATCCCCTAGAAAGTCTTCCTTCAGAATTATCTAATAAAAGAACATATCCTACTTGCTTAGAATTCTGGAGGATGAAAGAGACTGAAAAAAGACTCCACAAATGCTGAATGGAATAAAAAGAGGAATAATTGCCAAGATTAGATAGATTTTCCTCATGGACACATCAGTCCAGACAATTCTCCTTCATTCAGTCCCACACAATTTAGGGATCATGCAGAGGCATCACAGTCCAGGTCCCTCATGCTATGGATATAGACCACAGCAGTCATGATATCCAGGCACAGGGACTCAAAGTTTGCAGAGGTCCCAGGCAGTACACAAGCTGCTGAGGAATGCACGTGGGAAATGGTCCCAGAGAGGAATAAGAAAGACAGTATGGAAGAATTGTCAGCAAGAGGTAAAATCACACAATCCAGTCTCTGTCCAGGTGACCACCTAAATGCAAAGAGACCTTTCTGGATTGATCCCATCTGGGTTCCCAGATGCCAGATACCCTAACAGGGAACAAAACAGAGAAAGAAAAGCCTCATAGGAAAAAAGGTGGGGGTGGAACTGGGCTTCTGCAAGAAAGCACAGGTCCTAGAACTGTAAAGCAAAAGGAAAAGGGGCCACTGAGTGAAGAAAAATCTGCACATGCACATGCACATGCGCGCGCGTGCACACACACACACACACAGCCATATCAAGATTCCAGGAGAAGGAACAAAGGAAAGGAAGCTTTCCTTTGTTTTCTGGAGGTGAAACTAAAAGTGCAATCTTAAAACTTGTACTGCATATCCAGGGCAAGAAACAGATGAAGAAGAGCTGAGAAAATATAAACTGTTAAACATAGTCTACCCTAAAAGTCCAGACTAAAGTGGACCAAATGTTAAAGAAGAGCCTTAACCAATCAACAATAAACTCGTGGACAAGTGGGAGAAAGTGACCTTCAAGGGTTAACATATCAAAATAATCAGATACCCAGACAGCAGCAAAAAATTACAAGCCATAC
This sequence comes from Myrmecophaga tridactyla, assembly GCA_004026745.1. Taxonomy (NCBI): domain Eukaryota; kingdom Metazoa; phylum Chordata; class Mammalia; order Pilosa; family Myrmecophagidae; genus Myrmecophaga; species Myrmecophaga tridactyla. Next base: position 30,129 of record PVIY010029283.1, read on the forward strand.
TAAGATCACCTATACAGAAAAAGAGTTTTCAATAAAGGAAAGGAGTGATTTAAAAAAAAAAAAAAGATATGACATATAAAACCAAAGGACAAAATAGCTTAAGTACTGCCTTTACAATAACAACACTGAATTTTAAGGCTAAAGCTCCCTACAGGCTGGAGAAGAATGGATAAAAAAGCATGATCCAACTATATGCTGTTTACAAGAGACTCATCTTGGACCCAAAGATGCAAATAGATTGAAAGTGAAAAGATATAAAAAGATAATTCAGGAAAATAGTAACCAGAAAAGAGCTGGGCAGCTATATTCATATCAGAGAAAATAGACTTTAAGGCAATCTTACAAGAGACATAGATACTATATATTAATAAAAGAGTCAATCTACCATGAAGAAATAATTATAAATATTTATTTACCTAGTCAGATGCTCCCAAATACATAAGAAAAAACAGGGAAAACTAAAGAGAAAAATAGACACCTCTACATTAATTAATGGAGACTTTGGTATGCCACTCTCATCAAAAGACAGAACATCTAGACAGAATATCAATAATAAAAGAGAGAGCTTGAGTAATACGATAAATTAGCTAGACCTAACAGACATATACAGAACATTACACCTGAATACAGCATGCACATGGGTCATTCTCCAGGATAAACATACGTTGGGCACAAAACAAGTCTTAATACATTAAAAAAGATTGAAGTGATATAGAGCATCTTCTCTGACCACAATGGAATGAAGCTGGAAATCAATAACAACCAGTGAACTGGATAATCAAAAAATATATGGAAGTTTAAAAAAACACTCAAATCACAAGGAAGAATAAGAAATTACAAAGGATAACAGTAAGTATCTCTGACAAGAATGAAAATGAGAATGCAACATATTGAAACTTATGGGACTCATCAAAGGCAATCCTGAGTGGCAAATTTATAGCCTTAACGCATAAAAACAAAAGATCTAAAATCAAAGAAGCAACCGAGCGGGGGGCCAAGATGGCGGCTTAGCAATGTGCGTGTTTTAGTTTGTCCTCCAGAACAACTACTAGATAACCAGGAACAGTACAGAACAGCTCCCGGAACCACGATAGTGACCGAACACACAGTGCGCCCAGGTCTGGAGCAGCTAGACCGACGGAAACTTTTCGGATCTGTGAGTTCCCCAAAGCCACGGTGGCAAGCGCCCGGCGCCCGGCGCCCCTCCCCCATAGGCGGCTTCACAGAGGGAAAGGAAAGAGTAGCAGGGACTGAGTCCAACCAAGCGCCAATTGCGGCATTAATAAACAAATTCTGATTACTAAAAATAGGCCCCCAGCTCACACGAAACTGGGCAAGTCAGAAGTCGCTTATTGGGCTAACCGAAAAAGAGGAAAGGGGACAAAACGGGGGTTTTTGTGGCTGTTTCTACGGAGAGTTGGCAGCCTCTGGATTCAGTGGCGGGACTTCTCGGGCTGCAACTGCCCCATGCATAGGCAGAAACAGACTGCTTTCAGGGCTGTCTCCCACCTAAGCCTTCCCCAGGGGAGGGGTGAAGCCCAACTTAGGTGGAATCCCTCTCTAAAGGAACTCAGATGCCAGGGCTTGGCAAATTGAAGCCATTAAAACCAGCCTACATCCTCTCCTCTGTCTCGACCACGCCCCCAGCAGGGAGCGCCTTCCAAAGTTAAAGGAGACACGACATCTTTTGCTGGTGGGACCCACAGGCAGACAAGCGCCACCTACTGGGCAGGATAAGAAAAACAGAGCCCAGAGACTTCACAGGAATGTCTTTCAACTAGCCAGGTCTCACCCTCAGGGAAAACTGACGCAGGTGACTCTTTCCCCCTGGTAGGAGGCCAGCTTAGTCCGGGAAAATCCAGCTGGTGCCAGTAATACCTATGTAGACCCTCCTAAGGGTGGGGAGGGAAAAGGCACCTTACAAACACGACAAGAAACAAGAAAACAAGAACTGAAAAATTACCCTCTGTTAAACAAAACTTAAGCTAGAAGCCCAGAAAAAGCTGAACTGAAGGTCAAAGAACAGATAGACAACAAACTCATCTAGCAACAAAACCCTA
>PVIY010029284.1:0-32174 GCA_004026745.1 Myrmecophaga tridactyla
TCAATGAAAGAGATGCAGAAAATTGCAGGCAGCTTAGGAGACAATCCTTTTTAAAGGACTGAGGGAAAAATAATTATTATGCACCTTTATCACCAACCCCCCAAGATTTTAGGTATTCCCATCCAAATAGGCAAGCACCTCTTCCTTCCGCTGCCAACATATCCTCCCTCCCTTTCTGTCCTGCAGTGATCAGCATCCACTCACTTACACCCACACTGTGAGGGTGAGGTCAGTCAGTCCATTGCCCACCTGGTAGGCTGTGTGGACAAGCAGGAATATAACAGGGAATAGCATAAAGGTAATTGGCATGAGCCTGGAGCTGTGGGCCACTAGTCACCAGCCAGAAGATGGTGTGATTATAGAATGCATCTGCTCACATCTTGACACAAAATGCAGTCTGAATTACTAATGGCTTGAGAGCGATGGGGTAAGAAATACCAGAGCTGTGAGTAGGGATACTAGTATTGTACTGCTCCAGACACCTTCCTTGGCCCGACTCTGAGGTCACTCAGAAAGCTGAGAGCAGATGGATCTCTGCAAGGGTGGCTCTATTTAAGCATGCAGCCAGCTTCTAGTGAGTGGCAAGAACCATTTGGAACAATTTGGTTTTGAGTTGGCTGTTTCAGCATTCTATTGACATTTTCTGCAGAAGACATAAAGGACAGGGCGTAAGTGTAATATACATGGTGGATGACCTAGAATTTCATGGCCAAGGATTGAATGGTTCTATTTTCAAATGGAACTATGTAACATAGTAGTAAATATGTTTCAATAGTAAACACAATAATCTCAAATCCAAGAATTGTGGAAGGTAATGGGGGCATTCACATAGATAGCCTATGCTTTATTTTTGGCCTTGTGGTTTTCAGATGATGCTGATGTCCCAGGTAACAACTGTCTAGTGTTACCCTGGGGCTACCCCATTAGACTGAATTTTACAATGTCCTAATTTCAAAAAGATGGTGTATGTCCAAGTTTGCTAGCTGATGGAATGTGCTATACCAGAAATGGAATAGCTTTTTAAAAGGGGAACTTATTACATTGCAAATTTATAGTTCTAAGATCATGAGAATGTCCCAATTAAAGCAAGTCTATAAAAATGTCCAAATTAAGGCACCAACAAGGGGTTACCTTCACTCGAGAAAGGCTGATGAAGTTCAGGGTTTCTCTCTCAATTGGAAAGGCATTTGGTGAAACTGGTGGTGTCCTCTAGCTTCCTCTTCAGGCCTCTTACTTCACGAAGCTCTCTTGGGGGCATTTTTCTTCTTCATTTCCAAAGGTCTCTGGCGGTGGACTCTGTTGCTCTCCCCAAAAATGTTTCCTCTTTTAAAGAATTCCAGTAAACTAATCAGGACCCACCTGGAATGGGTGGAGTCACATCTCCCTCTAATCAAAAGTTAATACCCACAATTGGGTGAGTCACATCTCCGTGGAAACAAGTAAAAAACTCCCAGCCAGCAATATTGAATAATGATTAAAGGACATGACTTTTCTGGGGCCCACCACAGATTCAAACTGGCACAGTATACAAGGTCATTGCCCCATTTATTCACATCTTCCTGAAGGCTCCTGCTTTCCCTGGTACAAATGTACTTAGTTTTCAATTTGATTATGGGGGGAGTCTTCCACTGCCTAATATTTTTTTGCAGAATTGTATGTATCAATGAATTATATTTGATCTGTCAATCTAAAAGACATAACACAAAGGGTTTTGAGAGGGGTACTCTTTGGAAAGGACTTCTTAATGGTTTTGTTGGTTTACATAGTCTCCCTTGGAGACCTCCTTCAGTTTATAATCATAATGTAAGTACACAGGCTTTCTTTCTCCTGCTCCCATTTACTAGTACTTTTAATGTACTAATAATGCTACACTGTGCCAGTAGCAGGAGAAGGTCAGGGAAGTGGCCCATTTGTTTGACTCAGCTTGGATAAATTTACCTAACATTGTTTGAGTAAGGGATATGTTATCATGGGTCACACACCACCTACTAGGGTTTTCAAGTGGTACTTTTATCAGGGTTTTATCTTCTCCTCAGTGAAGCCCATCTTCTTGTGGGCATCTCCCTCCAAACCTGTCATTAACAATCACAAAATAGTATCTCAGAAGATCCATAGGACTTCAAAGGGATAATTCCCAGGGTATATGATAAGCTGCCATTGTAATCCTCTACGATGACTAGCCAAGATCCCAATGTAGACTTTTCTCAAGCCAAGGGTGGGTCTTATATCTCTATGTCCATGATTACACTTCCAGAAGCTGTGGTGGCTACTGGGCCATGCACCAGTAACTTCCCTGCATAACCAGCATGCCCAAGGCCCTGGAATTGAAGCTACTTATTATGGCAGAGGAGTAGCTTCTAGTCTTTATCTGCTATATGATCAATTACCTTAAATTCATTCTACTAATTCTCTAGCAAACCAAAGTGAATTATTACAGCACATATATCAGGTATTTTGGTACAGGGTTTCTTAAGGAAAAACATGGGGAGAGGAGATGTAGTGAGCTGTGATTCACCAGTGCCTATCACATTCTGGAAGATCAAACAGGGACACACCAACCAGAGTCATACATCAGGCTCTAGGAGATGGGCCTCAGCTCTTGGGCAGAGGAATGTTAAGCTTCTGAACTGGAAAATCAATGCCTCTATTCTGGAATCAAAGACTAGAATCCAACAGCAATATATCACAGAGGGCCTTGGCCTCCATCTTATTCTGCCACCAGTTCCTTTCCTGATGCAATTGGAGGTTGAGGTTGAAGCCCGGAGGTTATAATAAATTAACAGAAATGTGGCATCCATTCCTGTCACACCACCTTAGCATTTACCCTTTTGGGAGAATACCAGTACCTTCCCTGCATAACCAGCATGCCCAAGGCCCTAGAATTGAAGCTACTTATCATGGCAGAGGAGTGGCTTCTAGTCTTTATCTGCTATAGGATCAATTACCTTAAGTACATGGGTATGCTAGTTTCTGTAAAACTATGGTGGAGAAAAAGAGAGGACAATGTGCAGGTGATCAGCCAGGGTAATCCTTATCTCTCACTGGCTGATGTGCAGCTTGGACTCAACATCCCAAAACAGAATTATTAAACTCTCTCCCACTAAAACTCAGCTTCTCTACAGTTTTCCCCATCTTGGTAAATACAACTCCACTCTTCTAAAAACTTCAGTGTCACCTTTCACCTCTCAGTTTCTCTCATATCTTACATCCAATTCAATAGCAAAAATTGTTGCCATTATTTGTGAAATATAACCAGGAATTAGCCACTGCCCAATAGCACCATAGTTGTCTGAGCCACCATCATCTCAAACCTACATCGCTGCAACAGACTTCTTAAAATTTATGCCTTGTTTCTGTTAAAATGAACATTTATTTAATTAGATAAAGAGCCACTGAATCAAAGGTCCACAAAGGCCTGGGATCTGGGGATTTTATCCCCAGTGACTAAGGTCCATGCCCAGGTTTACTGAGGGATAGAACTGATGGAGAGTTTAAATGTTTATTTAAAACAGAAATTCCAAACCACTCCACCCTCAGTCTTTCAAATGTTTAACTAACAATAAGCTAGTTCTTCAGCAACAATGTCAGAGTAGGTTATAATATTTAACTCAAAAAGCAATTCTTCTGAAAAACTGAAAACACCTAGCACTGCATAAAGAAGAAAAATAGGACCAAATTTAAAAGGGAATTAACAAAGAATACCATTCAAAGGCACCTCTGCTGTCAACTCATCTTTTACTCTTTATCTGCTGTCACCTTTTAACTGGTTTCTTTTTATACAACTGCTTGGTGGGAAAAATCATATGCTGTCCCAGGCACAATTTGGGAAAGTGCAAATTGTCTCTAAGGCACAAGACTTAAATTCTCAGCCAGACTAATAGTATATCTAGATTTCCTGAGAGAAAATGACCACAGCATTCTACTGCTAAGGAATAACATTCTCCCCACTCCATCTTCCCCAACAAGAGCAGGGTTCTCACCCCTTCAGGCTCATTTCATCCCACAGTCTCAGCAATGTACCTGTATCCTATAGGTCCACAGCAGAAGCAATACTCAGTATTAACACCTACACTGACTCTGTAAATCAGGCCTGCTGAGATGGTGAGCATGAGGGATATAAGAACATAAAAGGCCAGTAAGTCTTTAAAAGATTTAAAGTTGTGTGAACCAAAACCCATTGTTCAGGTTTATAGAAAATCCCCAAGTCACCAGAATTTGTAGCCTTAATCCAAGGTTGGCTCCTTCCCTTATTTCAATATAAGCCTTCAATGATTACATTTTAGTACTATTGTGCTAAGCCTCTTAGAATTGCGAAAACAATGGGAACATCATACCAAAGAAGATCCCATTGAACAGAGTGGCCCATCCTCAGCTGTAGGGTTTTTGCCGAACATCAACCTTTATGGAAATGGCAAAAATTTCCACTGGGACAGGTCCTCCCACAATCTGAGACAGATGTACAACATTCATTTTTTTGGTGTAGGGAAAATGAAACAAAAATTAATGTGCTTGTTGGGAAGTAGCATGACTCATGAAAGCAGCCCATGACCCAAAATATTAAAGGAATCTTTTATAAGTCTAGGTGGAAACACAAAGCTTACATCCTTAAATGGAAACATTAAACACTTGACTAGAACTTTTGCTACGAAGTTTGTTCTTTTAGAACACTATTTCTTTCTTTGAGAAAGCTAGCGTGGTCCTGTCTACAAGGAGACAATGAGTGTGGGCCTAAAAGTGAGCTCTCAGACAAACCCTTTTCACTCAGCAGATTCCACCTCTCATGTAAGGCTTCAGAGACTCTCAGGATTTGGTTCTGGTTTTGGGCCACTCAAGTAGGAGAGATACAGATTTATTGCTTATGATGATGTGGTTTCATAAAACACCAAAAAAAGGAGAAAATTCTGACTAGACATGAAGAAAGGGAGTAGGTAGGGCTACCGATGTCATTGGAACCCTAAAAGTCACGTACAAACAACAGCTCCTGGTATAATCACATAGTTATGCATTCACAGGCAATGTGAGAACATTCTCATTTCTTCTGGAAAAAAAAATCCCGTACCACTTATACCTCCCCATTATTGAAATTTGGCAATATTACAATTTGTTTGTTACAATTAAGGAAAGAATATTGCAATGTTACTATAACTTTAGACCTTACTTTGCATTAATTGTATTTTTTCCCATATATCACCCTATTATTAATACCTTGTAATAGTGATGTATGTTTGTCCTAGTTCATGCAAGAATTTTATTTTCTTACATTTGTACAATTAACCACCATCACTGTCTATTCTAGATTTCACGAAGTTATACAGTCCCTATTTTTATCCTCTAACTTTCCTTCTGGTGACATACAAGACTCTAGCCTTCCTCAACCATACTCCCACTCAGCTTTGTTGATTATACTTACAATATTGTGCTACAATCACACAGTATTGTGCTGTCTATTTCTGAACATTCACTGGTCTCCCTGTTGACACCTGCTCCCTACTACCTAGTCTGAACTCAGCAGCCAAAAAAATACAGTAATGGGGCTCAGTTACATGGCACTCCTCTGCATAAAGCCCTCCAGTGGCTCTGCATCTCCTACAAAGTAAAAACTGAGTCTTTCTGATGCCCTCCAATGTCCTCTGATCTGATGAGAAAATGAGACCATCCATGGTCAGTAGAATATCTCCTCAAATAAAGTCTAAAAATTTCAACTCAAAAAGGTATTGTTAATGTTTTGTACCTCTAGACAAACACTGCATCACTTTATAGTTCTTTAGTATAGATCTGAAGGTGTTTAATGTATAGATGCTTACTAACTGGCCCTTTATAGGAAAAGTTTTCCAACCATAAATTAGTACACAATCTCTGTAAGAAATGCCATTTCATCTATTTCATTCAATGTTCTCTCCTCAGTGCTTAAAAAAGTAGCTGGCACATGGTGGCATGAATTCAAAATGGAATTGAATGAGTGTGATTTGCTTTTTAGCCCCTCCCATATATGCCTTTCTTTCTTCTCCAAACTGTCATCATCACACCCTTTACCTGCTCTTTCCTTTATAATCTGAGATTTTTGTTTGTACGGAAGTTTTTAGAGGTGGGAAATCTTCACCATTTGATGTTTGGGATGATTTTTTTTAATAACAGAAAACATCATTTGAACATAAATTATTAAATATGGTATCTTACCAAGCGTTATAATAGTTTATTCAAATAGAAGATATGAATATACTGTAACAACACAGATATTCTTGTGCAAATTGAAACTGGCTCTGACAGTTGAGGAGAAAGGCCACAAAAAACTCTCTAGTAGATACTACAACACATAACTGAATTTCTAACCTCCAAAACAACCCTTTGAGCCAAATTCTACTATGGCCATTCATTGTCAACAAGGCAATGCTCAGAAAAGTGAATTTCTTGCTCCAAAGTCACTACGGCTGGTGACTGGCAGAGCTGTTTGCACTGAGGGCCTCCTGACTTCTGTCCTTTCCACCACATTGTTCTCTGATTCAAAGTTCCAAAAACCTTTCAAAGCTGGTATGATATTTAATTTTATATGTCAACTTTAGTTATGGTGTACAATTGTTTGGTCCAACACTTGCTTTGATGTTGCTGGGGAAGTATTTTGCAGATAAAATTAGCATCTATGATTAGTTGACTTTAAGTAAAGGAGTTTACCCCTCATAATATCTGTGGGCCAAATCCAATCAGTTGGAGGCCTTAAAAGCAAAGAGCTGAGGGTTCCACAGAGTAGAAGAAATTGTACTTCAAGACTCCAACATCCACTCCCCCCAGAATTTCCAGCCCTTCAAACTCCCCTATGGAAGTTAGATTTGCCTTCAACATCAACTCTTGCTGGGATTTCCAATCTGCAGGCTTCCTCTATGGATTTCAACCTTCCAGTTCCCACAATTGAGGGATCAAATTCCTTTAAAAAAATCTCATAAAGAACTAATACATATACATACACACAAACCTATACATATATGTACACACACACACACTTACAACTTGTTGGCTCTATTTCTCTGGAGAACCCTGGCTGATATACCTGGTGAACGTGTGAGAAAGAGAGGCTTATTATTTCATAATAACTTAAAAATCCACCATGGCTTTTAGGAAACAAAGGTAAGCTGTCAAAATCAAAGAATACTAATAACAGAATAATTCAAGACAAAAAAATGTACTAACATAAAGTGATGTGTATTACAACTATTCTGCTACCTAAGAAGTGATCCACATGTCAGCTATGAGAGAGAAAAATGATGGCTCTTATATTTAGTTCAGTGTTTCTCAGACTTAAATAATGTATACATTTCTTTTGAAAGGGGAAAAAAATTCATTCTCTAACTACTAGTGTTTAATTGAATTTTCTTTTCCACAATATTACCTCAATATGTACAATCAGCAAACCATGCTTAAAGTTTCATTCTCATTGACCTTATACAACTATCAAATCAGAACTAATTTTTAAAGTGTGGAATACCACAAAACTGTAGAAATATAATTCAGCTTAAACAATATTAATTCACTGTGGTGCATGATGCTGTTTGCTGACAGTAAATGGTTATTACCAATATGGATATGGTGTTGAAGTACAGAGCACAAGAATTTTAGAATTTATCTTAAATATCATAATCGATCCAATGGAATTAGTCAATTCTCCCTTAACTTATTCCCTTTTGGAACTACTACATACTGTTATCATATGGTGTACTTTCTCTTGGAGAAAAGTATAACACTTCCCTATTAAGCCCTCTTCTGTTTTTCCAGTTGGTGTTTGGTTAGTTTTTAGTCTGAGACAGATAAAATAGCACTAAGTTGCACTCTTCTGCCATCAATGCATTTAAAAACACAGGTGCTGAAATGTGCCAGGACTGCATTATATGACGGTTATGGAGATGATCCTGATCATGCTTATATTTATGTAAGCTTATTTATTTCCAATGTCATTTGATCAGGAAAACACCCTAAAATGTGAGCACTGACATTCATGCGTATGCCTCCAATCATATTTATGTCTCTGAATTGTCTGGAAAGCCATTTCCCTGTAATATTAATGAAACATCCATCACAGAGTAAAATGGGACCTTTTACAGTTGCCTTGACTGGGATGTATTGATTGCCAGCCCCTAAAGTGTCCCTAGCTGCCTATGCTCATGGTCACTGGGAAGAGAGGGGTCTCACAGAAGCTGCTTCTCACTTTCCTCCCAGGCAATGGAAATTACATGACTGAGCTCTATGAGCAGTGGCTATAAAAACTATATAAGACATGATCCTGAAAGGAGCTTCTCAACAGTGTTCAGACAGAGACTAGAAAGATGACATTCAAGTAGTGCTTTGCCCCACTGCCTATAATGTGTTCAGACAGAGGAAGGACTGGGGTAGGGGAAGAAAGGACACAAGGATGAAGAGGGAAAGAGTAGAAAGGTAGAGAAGAAGAGATGAAAATATGAAGCTGCTTGCCTCCATAAGCCACCAAGACAAAAGTCTTGTTTCTTCAACTATGTAATGTATGCAGAGATGAAGGCCAGTTTTATGGCTAAAAAGTCAAGCTACAAAGTGGAGGGAATTGGATTAAAATCCTATCATGCTAGCACATGAACTGAAAAATGTTCTTAATCTTTAAAATGGAGATAAAGATAATATTATTTTCATGGGATTTTATACAGCAACTGTTTACTCATGGGTTTCTTCTCTGGGAGAAAATGCTTATACACCTGGTATGCCTCTATTCATAAGTGATAAAAACCAGCAAGGAGAAATGTAGATGAAGTAGTGAGAGTGTGTGTGTGTGTGTGTGTGGTGGGGTGTTTTCTAAACTGGATCCCTCTTTCACTTTTCCTACTTTCCTGAAGGAAGAGAACACAAACTTGGGTCATTTTCTAAGGAAGTTTCCAGAGACTATGACCCTATCAGGAGTAAGTTAAGGGAGCTGGTGGGGAAAGCATGCATACACAGGTAGTATGGAAAAGAAGATGAGGATAAGAGCAACAAAAGAGGAACGGGAAGGCAGGTGTAATGAATCTCTTGCCTGGTTCTTTTACAACATGCTCCAGCCACATCCTCTACTTCTATTGTCAATGATAAATCACTCATCTCTCTGCTTTATTCAATTTGAGAAAAGGAGTATAGAACCCAGGATCCAGAAATATAGGAAGGATGTTTTTGGAAAGTCATCAAAGGTTCTGAAACAGTTTCTGTCTTTGCTTTCCCCCAAAGCAGACCCTTATATAAGAATTCAAATGCAAGTAAGTATATATAAAAATTGAAGCAAATTCCAGTAGGCGGATATGGAAGTACAACATGGTAAGGTAGAAGGGGAGCCAAGAGAGGATGCTTTATCAAGCCAGCTACCCTCAGGGAAACTCTCACAGCCAGTGTAGGACATGTCTATCAGACTTAGACCAACTAAGGCATAAGGGAGCTCAGGAAATTTGGACACCAGCCCCTGTCCAACGTTGGGCAAGGATAGCTCTCAAGAGGGAGAGTGAAATAATCCACTGGTACTTTTGACCTTGCTGCACAAGCAGATAATGCAGGCTTCAGTGGGCAGAAATAGTCATTAGGGAAAGAAAGGCAAGTAAGTGGTTGGCAATAGAAAGTTAGGCAGATGAGCAGTGAAACAGTAAAGGAGAAGAATCGTGAGTAGGAACCAAAACCATCAGCTACAGCCTAGTCAGATCCCATAGTGCCCATGTTAAATTACTCTGTGGTGTCATTGCTTTTATAAAGCAGTGGCCTGTCATAATTTTTTAAAAGAAAAAAAATAAACTTACAAAACCAAAGGAAAGTTCGATAAATAAGATTTATTTTCTTCTTCTGAATAGCTGATAATCACCTTTTCCCTCCTCTACTGCCCATCCTAGATTCTTCTCACCCTTGGAGAGCACATCTGCTGGCCTAGCCTGCTTGCCCTGTGGGGTAACCCAGACACATTGATCCCTGAGAGGCCCTGCTAATGTTTCCTTGTTAGACCATGAATTGCTGAAAGTTTTGACAGATACCACTAGGCCTGGAAGTATCAAGTGGTTCCAAAAGAGGGAAAAGAAATGTAATTAATAAAGTATCAGTGGCAGTGAGAGTTCAAATAGAGTCCAGAGGCTGCTCTGGAGGTTGTTCTTATGCAAGCTTCAGGTAGACCTTGCTACCTATCATAACCTGCCAACCCCCAACCAGGATCATTCCAGCCAATCCTAAAGACCACCTAGGGCATTATATAAGAGTCCACAAGGGTTCATGTACTAGAGTAACTTCCCAGAAACCCACAACCTCCAGAAGGGTTCCTGTTTCAGATAAGTCCTGAGACCTAGTCCAGCCTCTCCAGAACATCAAACAGTTCCATCTCCTTAGCCGTATCAGTGATAGATCCTTCCAATATGAAAAATTTAGAATTGCCATAGCCCATACACCCCTAAGGAGAAGTATGGAAAAATAAAAGGTGATGGTGGAGTTAAACAGAGAAGATAGGATTTAACAAATGAATATGACTGCTGAATCATTAAATTGATATCTCTTTTAGTCTCCAGTGTTTTAGAGCAGCTAGAAGTAAAAACTTAAAATTGTGAAATTGTAACTCATGTCAAACTCTGAAATATATTCTACAACTAATTGTGGTGTGTTCTAGTTTGCTGGCTTCCGGAATGCAATATACCAGAAATGGAATGGCTTTCAAAAGGGGGAATTTAATGAGTTGCTAGTTTACAGTTCTAAGGCCGAGAAGATGTCCCAGTTAAAGCAAGTCTATAGAAAAGTCCAATCTAAGGCATCCAGGGAAAGATACCTTGGTTCAAGAAGGCCAATGAAGTTCAGGGTCTCTCTCTCATCTGAGAAGGCACATGGCAAACACAGAGTTTCTCTCTCATCTGGAAAGGCACATGGTGAACATGGTCAGGGTTCCTCTCTCATCTGGAAGGGCACATGGCGAGCACAGCATCATCTGCTAGCTTCTTCTCCTGACTTCCTGTTTCATGAAGCTCCCCGGGAGGCATGTTCCTTCTTCATCTCCAGAGGTCACCGGCTGGTGGACTCTCTGCTTCTCTTGGCTATATCATTCGTTCTGCTCTCTCTTAATCTCCCATTCTCCAAAATGTTTCCTCTTTTATAGGACTCCAATAAACCAATCAAGACCCACCCAAATGTGTGGAGACATGTTGTCACCTAATCCAGTTTAACAACCACTCTTGACTAAATCACATCTCCAGGGAGATGATCTGATTACAGTTTCAAACATACAGTATTGAATACAGATTATTCTACCTTTATGAAATGGAATTTTGATTAAAACATGGCTTTCTAGGGGGCATACTTTCTTTCAAACCAGCACATGGTGCTTTGCTTTGAAATTTATAGCTTTTTTGTATATATGTTATTTTTCACCAAAAAAAGAAGGAAAAAAAAGTCAATTATGATGATAAAAAAATACTTAAGCCCTCTAGCCTCTTATATTCTGGAGCAGTTAGAAGGAAAAATATAACAGGATCATATGGTAGCCCATGACAAACTCTGGGATCTGTCTTGTAACTACTTGTTGAAGAGTGCTTTGAAAACGATTGCTTTTTTATTTCTTTATTATACTATACAATAAAAAAGTTAATAAAAAAAAGAGTCAAACAAGGGGGTGCAAGGGTAGTTCAGTGATAGAATTCTCACCTGCCATGTGGGAGATCCAGGTTCAATTCCTGGCCCATGCACTTCCCAAAGAAACAAGCAAGCAAACAAACAAACAAAAAAGCCAACCAAACAAAAATATAACAAATGGTGCTGCAATAAAGGGATTCTCACATGGAAAAAGAATGAAATATGGCCCCCAACATACAGCATACAGAAAAAAAGAGTCAAGCAATATTCTGGTTGGTTGCCTATTTATGTTATTTGTAGGAACACTATGGCTCATTAACTTTCACCATATATCATTACGGGCCAGAGCCTGCTAGCTTCCATTCTTGTTTTCTTGCCTGTGGTAGTTATGTAACGTTACTTCTGATGAGTACATTCTACAACCAGACTTTCTATTTCAGAATATCATTATCTTCTTTGACTTGGGAGCTAATGCCATACTAGCCCCACCCCCATCCCAATAATCAACCCTTGCACTACAAAGAACAGTCACCAATGAGCTGCTTCTCAATGATGTATGTGTGCCCTTCCCCAGTGTTTTTCTTAGTGCTTTAGTGAAGGGAATGCTCTCTGGACCCTGCCTGAAAATAGTCATTTGGTAGGGTTTCTGGCCTTAAATAATAAATCCTCTTTAGCATGCTCTCCTTATACTCATTTAAAAAAAAAAAAAAATGGGCAGGCACCAGAAATCGAACCCAGGTCCTCTGGCATGGCAGGCAAGCATTCTTGCCTGCTGAACCACCGTGGCCCACCCCATGCTCTCCTTCTTATCCTTTTGACCCCCTCCTCAATTATCTTCCAATGAAACTCAGGATACTTCTGTCTCATTTACTTTAGCCCATCATCTTTTTCTAGCTTAAAAAGCTATTGCAACAGCATATTAGATCCAGCTCAAGGTGTCCTTGCCAGATTATTAAATACTAAATAACAAGGCAGTGATCTCATACAAATAAACTCTCCCTTATCTAGGCTAGTATTCTAATACCCTTGCTCCAATGATCACAATTTTCATCCTCAAGCTGATAATCATTAGAGGTTATTCAAATTATTACGAGAACTAAATTTTAATATTTGTTTTAAAAATAAGTAAAATTTTTCATAAATGAAAAGTCTATCTATGGTCTCACAATTTTCCAATGGGTTTATGTTTATGTGCATGCTTTCTATTTAGTTTAACTTGGTATTTCCAATCCTCAAAGTATACGGGCACATAACTGAGATCTACAAACTGTAGAAGAAAAAAACATATTTCCAAAACAATCAAGCTTCAAATGATTACAGACTCTGTTGCCTGCTTTTGCAAAAATAATTCATAATTTAAAAGTTAGTTCATTATTTTAAAGATTCATGAGATGAATACTACAAATTAAGCAACAGTATTTAGAAGTATTAGAAGAGATCTTATTTTTTAATCTGATACTGGGTTTTCATTTGGTGACTTGTGTCTTAGTTTGCCAGGGCTGCTATGACAAGCCACAGACATTTATCACCTCAATGTTTGGTAACTAGAAGTTCATCATGAAGGTCTTGACAGGACTTGATTTCTCCTGGAGTCTGTAGCATTCCTGTAATCTTCTGTCACTTGGAGATCTCACTCTCTCCTTATTTCTGTCCCTCTGATTTCCATTAACTTCTAGCTTCTATTGACATCTGGCTTCTTTTGAATGAGATTTTTGGGTCCAATTCCTTTTTCTTATAAGGATTTCAGACATATGAGTCAAGGCCAATTCTGATTCAATTTGTCATCACTCAAATAGGATCTTTGAAGAACCCATTCACAAATGAGTCTACAAGTTTACTAATAATAACATCTTCAGAGGTCCCATTTACAAATGAGTTCACAACCACAAGAATATGGACTAAGATTTGGATCTCTCTATACAGTGAACATGATTCACTATCCAACAATATGTATGTGGATATTAAGAAGAGATCAAACCAGATGACATAAGAATGGTATGCAGTTAAAAATGGTGGATTATCTGTGTTAACCACTGAGCAGTTCTTGATGTTTTCCTGAAATACTGAAAAGTTTTGTTGAACTTATATTTCTTGTCAAGCTTCTACCCCCTATAAATGCATAAAATCCATATTTTAAAAGGCCTTCTTAACTCTTAGGCAGAGGCACAGTTTGTACCCTGGAAAGTTCATATTGTGCCTACAACTGTTTGTGGTACATTTTCCTATTGCTTGTAGCAAACAAAAATCTTCCCTTTTGGCTTTCCAAATGCATTAATGCCCTTTATATGTATGTTTGCACCACTACTCATTCAGATACTCCAAAACCCTATACAGACACATCGACTTCACTTTCTTAGTATGGCAATTGCTGAGCAGGAAAGTTTAATTGCTTTGCTAGACTGTAATGCAATTGACTAAATAGGGAGCCTTCCTAATTACAGTTTGACAATTTGCATTTTCCAATATTCACCAATTCACATTGCCAGTGTTGCACTGTTTCATTATAGACATACAACTATTAGGTACACTTTAACATTCCGTATTGTAGTCTTATGAGTTTTATGAAGGAATTGACAATGAAACAGGCAACAATATCTCTTGTTAACACTTTGACAATTAGTTATTACCTTATTTCATCAGTCTAATATTGAATTTGAGAGTGACTATTACTTTAGTACCATCAAGGAAAAGTATTATAGCTAAAATTGACATCCTTCAATTAAATGATGGTCCCCTAAATTTCAGAGACTGCTAAAATGTTTAAAAACGTGCATTTTAGTATCCATGCAATATGACAAGTAAAATGCTCTCCCCATCCATCAAAAATACAGTTCACTGTTTAACAGTCTGTTTTTAAGAAATTCACTGAAGTATATTTGTAATGGATATCCAAGAGACCTACAGTGGAAAGCATTTCAAGGTGTATTTAAATAATTTATCAAGTCCCTATTCTATGTTAATAAGACTCAAAAGATAGGAGAAATGTTTTGTCTTTTTTTTATTATTATTTTGTCCTTTGTTTTTCTCCAGTGAAATCCCACCCAGATCTAAGCGCTGGCCAATATAAATCCTGAGGAGAATCTACCAGGCTTTCTAAAATGGGTATAGTCATATAATTATGCAATTCTTCCAAGATGACTGGCCAGCCTCATGTGTAAAAAAGAGAATTCATGTTTGTAAGGAATTGTATTGCAAGGTCTACTCAGCTTTCTTCAGTATGTCTTGATGAAGAATATAAATTATAAGTAGGGTAACTAGTTTTGTCTTGAATTCTATAATCAACCATGGCAATCTTCAGACCATAATAAAATCTGTGTTCTAACAGGCTTTAATAAAGAATGGCAGCAGAGAACAATGCGTACATAGTATCACAAACAGAATCTTGATTGAATTTCATACAGCACAGAGGGATAATGCCTTATCCTAAGTAATTCAAAATAAATATTTGACAAGTGTTTCTGAACTAATCAGTTACTGAACATATAATTATTTTTCAAAGCTTAGGAACTGCTAGCCAAAGAAGGAACAAATGAGAAAAATTAATTCTAAGCATGTTTAAGCTGACCCCTAAAATTAATTATGGAAAACCACTGTTAAAAAGAACTCCATGAAAAAAAAAAAAGAACTCCGTGGTTGTTGTACTGTATAATTACATTTTGCTAAAGTCAGTAAACTACAATTTTTCTTTTGTTTGAATTTTTAATGTGCATGTTTTCCTAAAACAATACGCAAATTTATTGTAATTATCCTTATTGTAAACTTGTATGAAGCAATGTAATTGTTAGTTATGAATGTGTCTGCATGTTCTGTTAAATTGTAAGTTCTTTGTTAAAAGTAGTATGCCTTCCTGGTCCATGCACTTCTCCAAAAACAAACAAACAAATAAAACAAACAAACAATTCAACAGATGGTGCTGCAGTTACAGGATACTCACATAGAAAAATAATGAAATTTGACCTCATCATACAGCATACAAGAAAAAACTATTATGCTTTCTGTTATGTGATATTTGAAACTATGTACAAAACAATTATGCAAAGAATGTGTAATTTGCATAATAAATATAAAATGAACAGTTGTCTACACACCACTCAATTTAAGGACTTGTATATTCCTCCAACTACTAATGCTTGGTGTTCCATGTATTCCCCCTGATTCCATTTTTCTTTCATCACCAGTGGTAACAACTATCCTCAATTTTGTTTTACATGTTCTTGCTACCTTATGTTATAGCATTATTGCCTAATGCATGACTTTTTACATGATACATCATTTTTTTGTTTTTGTTTTGCTTTATAAATTTGTCATGCTGGTGTTTATCTCTTCATCATCACATTTTCTTTGAGAAACTTTTTATTTTAACATCCATTAGTGTTATTATATATAGCCGTAATTCTTTCATTTTCCCAGCACTATAATAACTCTATTTCCATTTCCTACAATTTCTTTAACCCATTCTCTTGAAGGAGGTTTGGTCTGTGTTCAGTATTTCTTGCTATTGCTTTGTAAATTGACGTGCATGAATTCTGGGAAACCTTTCTCAAGAGTTTTGCCGGTAAACCCAAACACACACACACACACACACACACACACACACACGATAACAACCCAGCTGGAGATGTGTGCATCACGTTTTCTCCTCCTCCGTGTCTTGCATATATATTTTTTTAAAACAATACTTCTTGAATTGCACAAGATTTTTATTTTAAGGAAACACGGTGTATTATTTTTTTCTTTTCAGCTTCATGCTTTCGTGTGTGTTTTATCTAAGAAATCTTTGCCTAACCCAAAGTTTCAAAGATGTTTTCCTACAATTTCTTCAGGAAATTTTATTATTTTTGTTCTTAGTGTTAGTTCTATGATCCATTTTTAAGTTAATATTGTTATACAGTGAAATCACGGTCAAGGACCATGTTTTCCAAATGCTGTCCTTTCTTTTCGCACCTTTTACTGAAAATACTATACATTGTTTCCTAAAGTGAAATAATTTGACATTTTTTGAAACACTTGGACTATATATGTGGGTCTATTTCTCTATTCATTTTTGGGGGGTAGGTGTGCATGGTCTCCTACACAGATCTCCTACAGAGATCTCCTACACAGAAGGAGAGCATTCTACTGAAGGAGAGCATTCTACCACTGAACCACCTGTGCATCCTCTGCATTCACTTTTGTTTCGCTGTTCAATGAATCTTTCCTTATAGTTAATCTAAAGTTATAAAGCCTAAGTCTTCCACCTTTGTTACTCCTTAGTAAAATTCTTGTGACTGTTTTAGTTCCTCTGCATGTTAATTTTGATGAAAAATCCTGCTGGACTTTTAATTGGGATTACACTGAATCTATATACTAAATTTGTTGAGAAAACGTACCTTAATATTCTTCAGCCTTCTGATTCATAAATATGTCAATGTCTCCATTATTTTAGGTATCCTTTAGCCTGAAGACTGCAATTATAACTGGTATTATTACTTTTGAATTTCAATTTCTAAGTGTTCATTGCTTGAAATAGACATGCAATTGATTTTGTGCATTGACCATGTATAATGTGACCTTGCTAAACTACATATTACTGATAATTTTTTGTAGATTCTTTTGTATATAATCATAGTATTTGAGAATAAAGACAATAATATTACTTCTTTCCTATCTTTATTTGTTTAATCATTACTTTTTTTTCCTTATTGCCCTAGTTAAAACCTCCAGTGACAAGCAAAAGTGAAAATAGCCCTTCTTAGTTCATTCCTATTATGTGGAAATATTTTCTTTTTCTTTAAGCGTGATAGTAGTGCAGGTTGGTCATTTATGCCTTTTCTTAGATTGCAGAAGTGGGTGTTTAATTTTTCAAATACTTTTTCAGCATCTGTTAGGGTGGTCTATGTTTTTTCTCTTGTATTCTGTCAATATGGTGAAATATATCAGATAGTTTTCAAAATATATACCAAATTTATATTCCTTGGATAAAAATCTATTGAGTCATGATATGTTATTCCTTCTCTATATTTCTGGATTTGATCTGTTAGCTATTTTTTTCCTAAGTATTAGTGCTTCTATTTTCACAAGGTATGTCGGTCTCTAGTTTTTCTTCTCTTTTCTTGTTATGTGTCTTGATGGTTTTGGCATCAGAGTGATGAGTTGGGAAGTATGTATTTAGCTTCAATTTTCTCAAGATTTTAAGTCAGTCTTGCAATATTTCTTTTTTAAGCTTTGGTAGAATTCACCGGTGAAGCCATTTGGGTCTGTAATTTTCTTTGTGGAAAGTATTTTAAATTACAATTGAAATTATTTAATGGATAACAGAGTTTGCACACTCTCTAATTCTTCTTGAATGAGCTCTGATAGTTTGTGCCTTTCGAGGAATTTGTCTATTTCATCGAAGTTTTGCATTTATGGGCTTTGAATTATACATACTATTATATATTTTCCTTTAAATTACTGTATAATCAATAATCATGTCCCCTATTTCATATCTACTACATATAATTTTGCTTTCTGCTTGTTTTTTCTTAATCAGGATAGCTAAATGATTCTTATTTTTGCTGATTTTTCCCATAGCACCAGCTTTTTAGTTGATTTTTTCTATTTTTGTCCATTATCTATTTCATTCACTGCTCTACCTTTGTAAGTTTCTTCTTCCTCCTTAATTTGTGTTTAATTTGCTCCTCCACTTCTAATTTCTTAAAATAGACTCATAGATAATTGATTTTATACTTCCCTAATTTTAAAATATAACCATTTAATGGTTTACATTTCCTTTTAATATGCTTTGGGTACTTCTTACACATTCTTATTTCTTCTTATATCTATTGAACATATAGAAGTGTTTATTTTTTTAATTGCCAAATATTTGGGAAGATTGTACAGATATTTTTTGTTATTGATTTCTAAGTTTCCTCCATTGTGGCCATTTAATATACTCTGTCTGATTTCAATATTTATACATTCATCAAAATTTATTTTATAGTCCAGTTCCAGTATATGTTTTATCTTGGTGAATATTTACATACCTTTGCATGGAACATGTTTTCTTCAGTAGTTGGGTGCTATGTTTTGTAAATGTTAATTATGTCAAGTTGAATGATAGCTTCTATATTCTTATTGATGCTATATTCATGGATTCTATCATTTACTGGTAGAGTAGGGTTGGATTCTGCAACCATAATTGTTTTTCTCCTTTCAGTGTGACTTGGTATCATTCACAAATGTTTAAGCTCTGCTTTTGGTCATTCATATATTTTATCTTCTTGGTAAGTTTACCACTTTGTTATTATAAAATGTCCCTCATTATCTTTGGTAATAGTCTCTCTTTTCAAATATGCTTTTCCTGATATGAAAAATGTCAATCCACTTTTATCGAGATTAGTGTTTTCATAGTGTATCTTATGCCATCTTTTAATTTTTCCCTGTCTCTTTAAATTTAAAAGGAGTTTCTTGCATAGAGCACATTTGGGCATTTTTATCATTTAATTGAGGCTTTAGCCTACTTATTGTTAATGTAGTTATCAATAAAGTTGCTTGGAATCAACCATCTTGAAACATGTATTAAATTTGTCCCATCTGTTCTTTGGTATGTTTTATTATTCTCTTCTCTTGCTTTCTGGTGGGTCTATTGAGTATGTTTATGATTACATTTTACATTCACTACTGGCTTATTAAATATGTCTTTTTTTTTTTTAGTGTTTTTTCCTAGGTTTATAATATGCATTTTAACTTATCATAGCCTATCTTCAAATAATAGTTTATTACTTCACATATAATTTATGAGATGCCTAGATGCATATTTCGATTTCACGTCTTCCATCCTAGTTGTAATTTTTTTTTTCTGTATTTTTTTCTTTTACATGGGCAGGCACTGGGACTCGAACCCGGGTCCTCTGGCATGGCAGGAGAGCATTCTTGCCTGCTGAGCCACCGTGGCCTGCCCCCAGTTATAATTTTGATAATAATATTTAATTACAAACACCCAATACTTTGTTATTATTTTTGTTTAAAATGGTTAAACATATGTTAAACTAATTTAAAAAAAATAGCACAAGTTTATACATATATTTTTGTTGTTGTTATCGTTTTATTTCTTTTTCTGTTGTATTTTTATTTCTTTTTCTAAATCAATGCATACACAACTATGTGATGATATTAAGAATTACTGATTATATATGTAGACTGGAATGATATGTTAATGTTTTGCTTGTTTGTTGTTAATTTTCTTCATTAATTAAAGAAAAAACTTTTAAACAATAAAAAAAAAAGAAAAAAAGGGATAGGCACCATTCCTGGAAGTGCTGCAATACTGGGATGATGCGTGGTGTGGATGGAGCAAGCTCCCTTTCCAACTCCCTCTCCCAAAAATCCATTTAATATGCTGTCCTCAGATAGAAGACATATCAAATATTAACCTGATAAGAACAGATACTACACTTGATCTTAGCCAAAAGGCCAAAAAGCGATGTACACCACACTGCCATCCCATCCTGACACTATATATATATTTTAAAGATGATTCAGTTCTTTGTGTTGATCAAAATTTTCATATGGTATCAAATTCTTTCTGTCTGAAAAAATTTCTATAGAATTTCTCACCTTGCTATTGTATTGTGGATGAATTTTCTCAATCATTGGCTGATAAATTCTACATTTTTTTTCCTTTGGGAAAGATATTTTCACTAGGTATAGACTATTATATTGATAGTTTTATTGCCTCAACATAATAAAGGCATCATTCCATGTCTTTTGGATCACAAGTTTCTGACGAGAAGTATATGGTTCTCTCCTCTCAGTTCCTCTAATGCATGGGATGGCAAACTTTCTCTGTGGAGGACTAAATAGTAAATATTTTAGATTTCGCAGAACACATGAGGTCTCTTTCATATCCTTATTTCTTTTTGTTGTTGTGTTTAACCCTTTTAAAAATATTTATAATTATTCTTAGTTTGGGAACTCTACAAAATGATGCCATGGAGTGAATATGTCCCATGGGCCATAGTTTGCTATTAATAGTAATGTGCTTTTGTATTTTGATCACTGTGAGATTTTCCCTGTATCAATCTTTCAGAAATTTAGTATGTATGTGTCTGTGTGTCTCCCTTTCTGAACCTTACAGTGATAAAGCTTCTTGGATCTCCATATGTATGGTGATTTTTTTATTATTAAATATGGAAAATTTTCAGCCATTAGTTCCTTAAATATTTTTTTCTGGATTTTTCACTCTCTCTTTTTCATCAGAGACTACAAAGATGTATATTTTAGATTACTTGATAATGATCTACCAATCATTAAGGCTATGTTCATTTTATTTACTTTCCCTCTACCCTATGGTTCATTTTGTACAGTTACTATTAAGTGCCTTCATACTTATCTTTTCTTCTGCAGGGTCTAACCTGCTTTTAATGCCCTCCAGTGGGAACTGTTCATTTCAGAAATTTTATTTTTCACCTCTAAATATTCTATTTTGTTCTTCTTTCTTTCCTTCTCCTTATTTTGTTCATGTTTTTATTTAAATTTGAAAGCATAGTTATATGTTTTATTTTTAGCTTTTTAATAGCTTTGTTGATGTATGACTTAGATACCATAAAATTCATCTGCCTGAGGTGTACAATTCTACAACTTTTAGTGAATTGTTAGTGTTAGTCAGCCCTCATCACAATCAAGTTTTAGTACATGTCCATTAATACCAAAGAGATCACTTATACACATTTGTGGTCAATCCCTGATCACGGGAAAATACTAATCTATTTTCACTCTATAGCTGCTTTATCTGAATGTTTCCTATAATTGGAGTCATATAATATGTAGACTTTTGTTTGGTACAATAGTTCTCAACCAGGAGTGATTTTTCTCCCCAGAAGATATTTTGCAAGCTCTGAAGACATTTCAAGGCATCACAATTGGGAATGTGCTACTGGCTTCTAGCAGATAGAGGCCCGGGTACTACTAAACATCCTGCAAGCAAAGGACAGTCCATGCATAACAAGGGATTATCTGCACAAAAGGTCAGTACTGCCCAAATTGAGAAAACTTGACTTAGCATAATGATTTTAAAGTTCATCCATATGGTAAATTGCATCCACTGTTTGTTCCTTTTTATTGAAAAGATGAATAGTTTCCCATTATAGGGGTGTGTAACAACTCTTTATTCCTTCACCATTTGATGGGTATTTGAATTACTTCCATTTCTTGGCTCTTTTGCCTATTGCTGCTAGGAACATTTGCGTACAAGACTTTTGCGGGCATATATTTTTTATTTCTTTTGTGGACATAGCTGGAAATAGAATTGCCAAATCCTATGGTAAATATATGTTTAACTTTTAAAGATATGGCCAAGCTAGTTTATAAAACGGTTATACACTTTTGGGTGGGAATAACTAATTATGAGGTTTCCAGTTTCTCCATATCTTTGATAATGCTTGATATTTTTTCTCTGCAGTCATTTTACTGTAGTAAAATAGTATGTCACTCTGGTCTTGATTTTAATTCTCTTAATGACTAAGGATGCTGAGCATCTTTTCATGTGCTTATTGGCCATTTGTAGATTGTTGCATGAATATTTATTCAGATATTTTGCTGAGTTTTAATTGTTTCATTATTATTAAGTTTTAAGGGTTCTTTATATATTCTAGATATAATTCCTTCATCAGATATATGATTTGGAAATATATTCTCCCAGACTGTGGCTTCTCTTTTCATTTTCTTAATGATGTCTTTTGAAGCACAAAAGTTTTTCGTTTTGACAAAGTCCAATTTCTCATTTTCTTTTCTTTATACATGGTGCTTTTGGTGTCACATCTAAGAATTCTTTGCTTAACCCCAAATCATGAAGATTTTCTCCTATATTTCCTTCTAAATTATTCATAGTTTTAGCTCTTACATTTAATCTTAGGGTTCATTTTAAGTTACCTTTTTTATGATGTTTCTCCTGGAGAATATCTTAGGTAGCCTTGAAAAAATGAGCATTCCATTTTTGTTGAGTTTGTGTTCTGCAAATGCCATACAGATCAGGTTGGTTGACTGAGTTGTTCAAGTCTTATAAATCCTTGGTGGGTCTCTGTGAAAACGGTTCTAGCCATTAGTGACTGTGGGATATTGAAGTCTCTAATTCTTACTGTTGAACTATTATTATTTTTAAGACTTAAAAATCCCTATGCTGGGTGCACAGATGGTTCAGTGATAGAATGCTCATCTTCCATGTGGGAGACCCTGGTTCAATCCCCAGACCATGCACCCCCCCCAAAAAAAAATAATCCTTGTGCTATGCATTTGTACCTCTAATTCCTAGTTGTGCCTAACATATGGTAGGTACTACATTAGGAGTGATGTTTTGGAGCTGACTCACTACAGCCCATGAAAGCCAGATGTGCACATTTCTGCCATAACAGCATACTGTTTGCTTGAAATCATCATCACCATGGTAGGCTGACTAAAATCACAAATTATTCTTTCACTGTTTTTTTTCCAGATAGTTGGTTTACACTGTGAGGTTTTGTTGAATAAATATATGAGGTAAATATGTTAACTAAATAATTCATCACGCACAAACACACGTATATACACCTCAAAAGTAGTACATATATTAATATAACTGGAAAAACAAGATAATATATGAGAGAAACACGATGGAGAGTTCATTTAGAATGAATACCCCAGGGCATTTTCTAAATCCTAAATTTGGAAGTCTAATCTACCCCCTTCCTTTTTGCTTTTGAGGAAACTTGCAATTAATACATTTACAAAGCACTTTATGCTTTTCCTGTTTAAGGATCTCCACAGAGAATGAATTTATAATCTCCTTTGTTTGGTCTGTTTCTCTCGTTTTAAGTCATTCTCAGAAGTCTAAGGAAACTCTCCACTCATAATCGAAGCCAATCACATACCTATCTTCTAAAGCTAGAAATAACAAGTTCATATCTCTACAAAATAAACCTCTCTCTAGAAAACTATTTTTTTTTAGTCACCTCAAAATTCACTTTTCCCTAGGGTAAATATGACTCTCTTCTCTACGCTCATCACAGTGTTTATGGTTTTCATCCCTGAGCAGTTTCAAATCATTAAAACACTCAGCACTTTCTCCATTTACCTTTCAAAATGAACAGAAACCTCATAAGGGACTGCTATTTATGTCTTATAAGCATGAGTATCATTATACTTTCAATAAGGATGCAAAGATACAATTAATACATGCACACATATGAGTTTGAACCTTTATGAACGTCCATATAAATTTGTCCTGTTGATATTCACATATGTATGATGGCACAATTCTTATCACACTGAAAATGTATTATTTATTATAGCATCATAGTTTCCCTGAATAAATAAACTTCAGTGTTATTTATCTCTAAAGGTTGATACAAAGTCTCTCTCCAACACACAGAACCCAATCATATTCATTATGGAGTCAAGACAAATTTGTGTTTTGAATGCCCTAAGGAAAAAAATAAAACCTATTAAACAATAAGAATACATGATTGATTGTCTCAAATTTCCCTTGACTCTATAATGAATATGATTGAGTTCTGTGTGTTGGAGAGAGACTTTGTATCAATTTTTTGAGATAAATATCACTGAGGTTTATTTATTCAGGGAAACTACATATGATGCCATATGCAAATACATGGAAAGAAGAAGATTACAGTTCTAATATATGTTTTCTGGCCAAACATCAATTGTTAATCCATCCCATCCACCAAAGAATATGTATGAAAGGTAGATTCATGCAGTTATTTGCTTGTTTAAAGACTTAACCAGCACTCAGTCATATTTAGAATTTAGCTTCTCACATTTTCTTATCTGTCTTACATCTCAGAGTTATGTGTATAATAAGTATATCGACCCATGATACCATGAAATGTTCAAGGATTAGTTGTTGTCAATTTATGGTTATTCACATGGTTTCTCAACTGGAAATCAATATACAACTTGGGATACCCCAAGTACTCTGTTAGACTACATTATCTGAAGGATTTTATTCCTAATAACTATGCAATTCCTTCTATCTTAAATATTGAGATTTCTGTGGCAATACTTGTTTTGCTCTACAATAGTGTAATGTATTTATTTGAGTAGCAAAAACTAAATATCTTTAGGGCCAATTTATTTTAGTTCATTTGATTATAGGATACCCTATGGCCCAGAGATAAAAGTTTAGCCCTCATTTCCTAGATTTTTAACATGCAACAACAAAAAGAGTTTTCAGCATTAAAAGGTTCAGAGAAAGACAAAGCAACTGTTCAGGAAAGGCAAGATTCTGGGAAGTGAAGTAATCCAGAACCTATCTGTATACCAAATGAATATATGAAAATGTTTTCATGCCAAGAAAGTGACTACAAAATGGTGAATAATTAGGTACATATAGTACATGAAAAAGATAAGGAAGAATAATTATAATTAGGAGGAATGGTTAAAGCTCTGGCATGTACATTGAAAGGAAAAAAGGCTTACAGTCGAACAAAAGGCAAAGAATCATTTATATTCAAAGTGAATTGGGAACAATCGATTATAGCATGTACTTTAAGAGGTAATGTTTTCTTGGATGTATTACTACCAGTAGTCTAACAGCTACAGCACTTTTCATTTTTCATTGTTTTTATTAATTTTGTTTACACATACTCCATATCCACAAATAGACATTCTCTCTTCCCCCTCCACCTATCCCCTGGTAACCACTAATCTGCTCTCTGTTGCTGCACATTTGCTATTTCTAGACATCTCTCATAAATGACATCACACAACATTTGTTCTTATGTGTCGTGCATATTTTACTGAACAAAATGTTTTCAAGGTTATTCCATGGGATAGCATGTCTCAGAATTTCATTCTTTCTTATGGCCAAAACTATTATTCCACTGTGAGCATGTACTGCATTTGGTTATCCATTTGTTGATAGACACCTGCATTGTTTCCCTCTTTTGATTATTGTGAATAATGCAGCTATAAACATTGTGCAAAAGTACCTGTTTGAGATACTGTTTTTACTTTTTTGGGGGTATATACCTAGAAGTGGAATTGCCAGATCAGAAAATAATTCCTTATTTAACTATTTGAGGAACTACCAGATTCTTTCTACAGTGGCTGCACCATTTTTCA
The DNA here is from genome assembly GCA_004026745.1 of Myrmecophaga tridactyla. Classification (NCBI taxonomy): domain Eukaryota; kingdom Metazoa; phylum Chordata; class Mammalia; order Pilosa; family Myrmecophagidae; genus Myrmecophaga; species Myrmecophaga tridactyla. Next base: position 25,648 of record PVIY010029284.1, read on the forward strand.
TTCTCATCAACCATGCAATTAAGTTCCAATTTCTCCATATTCTCTTCAACACTTGTTATTTTTACATATTTTTAGCAATAGTTATCTTTATGCTTTTGAATTAGTATCTCATAGTGGTTTTCATTTTTGTGTTTCCCTAATAGCTCATGGTATAGCAGCACATTTGCCCATCAGCAATTCTCCTATAGAAATGTATAACCCAGCTTTTGCATTCTTTTAGTATTGTTCACTAAAGGAAGATGAGTTAATTGGAGATAAGGGAATTCTCCATTTTGAGAGAGAATTATAATATACATGTGTGATAGATTCAGATGTCAACTTGGCTAAGTAGTGATGCTCCATTGTTCTGTTGCTGTGGACTTGAATAATCAGCACGTGAAATTCATCTATAGCTGATTACACCTGCAGTTGGCTAAGGGGAGTGTCTTAGACAATAAATGACGTTAAATTTAATTAGCTACAGGCTTAAAGGAGGTCAGAAGAGAGTTTAGCAGTTCACCATACCTCATCTCAACACTTGCAACTCAGTCCAGACGTTTGGAGATGCAGAAAGGAATCGCCCAGGGAAAAGCCATCGGCAACCAGAAGCCAGGAGAGAAGGCCAGCAGACGTCTGTGTGCCTTTCTATGCAACAGAGAAATTCAGATGAAAGCTAGTTGCCTTTCTTATGAAGAACTATAAATTTGCGACCAAATAAATCCCCTTATTAAAAACTGATCCATCTCTGGTGTGTTGCATTCTGGCAGCTTTAGAAAACCAAAACAGCATGAAACAGGCTTATGTTACCAAGAAGCAAAAATATTTCCAAGAATGAAAGGAGGTGGTCTGACAAAATAAATGAGTCAACTTTCCTCATTGGATGTAATTAAAATAAGTTTTGTGTTTTTTTTTTTCCTGAAAGGTCATACATACCAAATGATACCTTGGTTAGGCAACCTTGACACATATCAAACAATTTCAAAATCTTAGTGCCTTACAATAGGAATATTTATTTCTTATTTGTACTTGTGCTGTTGCAGCTCTGCTTAACATTACTTCATATGTCATCTCTCTCAGGGACCCAAGTGATGAAGTGATAGCCCCTATGTGAAATCTGCTCATTCTCATGGCAAAGGTGAGGAGCAAGAGGCAAGAGAGACTGGCTAAACCATGAAAGCCATTTGAGTCTTCTGCTCAAATATGGAATGCATTAGTTCATTCACATCCTATTAGTCAAAGCAAATCACATGGATAAGGTTAACATTGTTGACCCAAGAAGATATTTCTCTTGGTAGGAGAGTAAATATTTGCCTACAATAATGTATTCTACCACAATATACAAAAGCAAAAAAAATCATAAAATCTATAACAAGCATATACAGGAATACAAATGGAAATTTTAATTTAATTAAATATTTAAAATTAAGTGCCAATAAACATGAGACTTGGGGTGAGTTAGCTCTGGGCTGACCCAAGACCCTTCATTAGCAAACATTAGGGGCTATCTTTAGCGATCACAAGACTCTAAAGTTGAAAAACTGCATAACTGGGTACAAATAAAGGTTAGTCACAGGTTTTACAATCACATGGACAGAAGAGATGGTCTATACAATCATTATCAGAGATCAAGGCAGCTGGATAACAATTTAGAAATTTTAGGAATTTCCCTCTGTCTACTCCAATATACCAGAAAGCAAAAAGGAATACCTATATAATGATTTAATCATCAAAATCTTCCCTTAAATCATGATTTCTTGGTTACACAACTATGTGATAATACTGTGAGCCAGTGATTGTATACTTTGGATGGTTTGTTTAGTGTGTGAATATATCTCAATAAAATGGAAAGAAAAAAGGATTACAAACTTAAATATAAAAAGTAGAAGTATAAAACTTTTAGAAAAAAAGGATACTGGCAAGGATGAGGAGAAACTCTATCATGCATACATTACTGGTGAGAATGAAAATGGTACAACCATTCAGGAAAATAGTTTGGCAGTTCCTTTAAAAAGTTAACATAATACTATCATATGATCCAGTAATTTTATTCCTGGGTATTTATCCCAGTGAAATGAAATCTTAAATTCATGCAAAAATCAGTATTACATGATTGTTCATAGCAGCTTTATTCCGCATATCCAAAAGCTGAAAAAAATTGGGATGTCCTTCAAAAGGTGAATGGTTTAACAAATTGTGTTAAATCCCTATCATGAAATATAACTTAGCAGTAAAAGGGAATGAGCTATTAATACATGGGACATGTCAGGTGGACCTCAAGGGCATTATTATGAGTGGAAAAGCCAATGTCAAAACATTCCATACTATATTATTCCATTTATATATGTTGAAATGAGAAAATTATAGTAATGGAGATTAGATTAGGGGTTTCCAGGGTTTTAAGAGAGTGTGGAGAGGTAAGAGAAAGGGTGTGGTAATAAAAGGGCAACATGAGAAATCCTTTGTAATAGAAATGTTTTTTTATCATGTCAATATCATGGTTGTGATATTGTTCTGCAGTTTCTCAAAATATTTCCTTGGAGGAAAGTGGTATATGGGACACAAGCTCTTTTTGTACTATGTTTTCAACTGTATTTGAATCTACAATTATTTCAAAATAGAAAGTTTAATTTTAAAAAAAAAGTCATGATGAAGTAACAGATGGAGTTCAATTAGAAAAGATGTCCTGTGGCTCTGAATTATGTTAAGAGAAACTTTCCTACCTTAAATCCAGAAAATCATTAGGTTGATAACTCAGGTCCTGTAACTTTAGCTGGCCTAAAAAACCCACAAAGATAGCAAAAGAAGCTTAGAAAAGTAATTCGAATAAAATATAATAATAAGAGTAATCTAAAAAAAAAATTAAAGCATGAAAAAAATAAAGAAATGTTTATCCTACCAAACACATTATAAACCATTTAAGTATAAGTGGAATACAATTCTTGTTATAATTGCAATAGCTTGGTATGTCTTGTATCCTTGTGATTATTATGAAATAACAATAAATTTGATCTATTTAAAATATAGATTTGATTTACTAAGTTTATAAACAATGCATAAGCAACTAAAGATATTTTATTAAGTTCATTAGACTGAAATGGGCTGCTTAAATCTTTACGGGTATATCATTTAACACACTAATGTCATTAATAAACTGAGCATTGAACAAATTCCAAAAATAGATAGCTTGTTTTTTAATATTCAACTTCTTATCCATTATGTAATGCTCTAACACCTGGCATTTTTCAATTTTGTAAAAGGATAGAAAGAATTCAGTACCTCCAGTTTTGTGGCATTCATCTTTTTATGCATTTTTTTTTTTTTTTTTTTTTTTTTTTTTTTTTTTTTTTTTTTTTTTTTTGCTTTCAACTAATTGTCCATATATGCCTGTTTTGTTTTCCTTCTAACCTTTTTATTGTGGCTGGGTGTTTCCTCCATATTGCTAATGAAATTTCAGAGACAACTCAGAAGATTGTATTGTCAATTCAGATTTCATGAGTTAGAGAACCGATCCAAAACCAAACTTTACCAAAAAGTTCAAACATGCAAGTAAATCATGAGGAACAGATGAAACAGAGAGTGTCTGGGTACCCAGGTCCTTTCTTGCTGCCTTGGATGCACTCAGCCCAGATAAACTCACGAGGCCTTTATGTAAAGCATGTCTTAAGCAATGTCTACCTATATTGCTTGCACAGGAGAAGAGAATTATTTTGATTATGAAACATTTCCATTTTATATTTGGTTAACACCTTTTGTAACATTGTCCAAGGAGCCATGCACCATGGATACATCAAACTTAAGTACGTTTACCAGGAGCAATCTTAAAGACAACCAGAGTGATCCTACTAAAAGCATTTCATGATAAGGACTCTCCCATTAGAGTATTAGTTTGTTTTCCAGCTGATTTGCCCTTAGCAAGCTTACACGGAGATTTGAGTGAATCTCCTTGGAAGAGAGAGAATGGATTGCACACCTGCTGCTTAATCACTTTATCGTCCAGTGTGTACTCTAATACAATCAACACACAAACTTCTACACAATGAGACTATTCTTCATGTTCTTCTAGGCCCTTTAGCCCCAGTAATCTTGGGTTTTAATCCTTTGAGCTGCAAGGCAACACCAGTTAGAAGTTAGCTTCAGATGACCTTGGTTTCCACCCTACGAGATGAATAACTAGCTCTAAATGATTGTCTCTTTGGGTCTTAGTTTTCTCACTGGAAAACAAGAAAGTTGTATTAGACAATTTCTCCAGAGACCTTGATTTATTCTATTCACTTAATTTCATTTCCTTTCATGTCAAGAAAATCTCTACCACATCAGGTCACTTTTCAATGGCTACCTCCTATTCAAATCCTCAATGGATTGCTAATAATTTATAAGCAACAAATTTAAAAAGCAACCAACCTAGCTATACCTCACTTTATTCCATTGATTTTTCAATAGTCTACATCAATACTCTAAATTTCAGAACTAATCAAATTATCAATGTTCTGTTCTTATTTTTTCTTCTCTTGCTTCTATATCATGTGAGTTTCTCAGGGCCTGGAAGTTTCTTTAGATCTCTAACGTTTAGCATATTCATGATGTGGCATATGTGCAAAGAAAAAGACACTCAGAAAACCCAGACTTGAGAGTTGATAATTTATAGTGTATCACAGGATTAGTTCAGTGTGGTAGTATTCAGTTTGGTTTGGTAGTATTCTCGTCTATGTAGTCCTAAAATAAAACAAGCTGGAAAAAATGAAGTAATAATTTCTCTGTCCTAAGAAGCCCCTACTTGCTTACACTGAAAAAAAATACATTGTAATTGTCTGTCGTTCCAAAAGCATATATCATGTTTGTTTGTTTGTTTTATTTTTTATCAATATATTTTCTATTAGCAATACCTAGTTCTTTAATCTTAATGTTTATAATCCTTTTCATGTACGGGTAATGGTAATGACCAGCTAAGATATATCTGGAATGAAAAGGAATAGGATGTGACTCCCCAGATGATATTCATAATTTCAATCACAGCAGTCTGATTACATCCCTCCCAGACATATTTTAAAATTCTCAAATCTAAAAATACATTTTGTTTGGACAACTGATAAATAACACTGACAGATGGAGCAGTCTGCTGGGTAGCAATTGGGAAAACCAGGCATGAGAAAAGCGTAACATATATAACCAGACAAATATTTTACTTTGGTTTTCTCAAATTTATGGCTTTTCCACCTGAGGCCTAATCATTTCACTTCATGGCTATTCTCTCTTTCCTTTTGTTCTAGCCACAAATTTTGGACCTTTCATTGTCTCATACCCCAATTGTATTCATTCAGGGATTCTATTGATTCTACCTTCAGAGCATATTTAGACTTTAAGTACTTTTCCCTATTCCCAGTGATACCACCCTTGCTGAGCTACCTCACCACTCACCTGACTTACAACTAAAACCTTTTCACAACTTTCTCTGCTTCCTTCCTTATCCCCTCCCCACAGGCTTCAGAGGATGCCATTTAAAATTTAAGTTCGATCATGTCACTCCTCTGTGCAAAGGCCCCCTTTACACTTATGTTCAAAGACAAAAGCATTTCAATTGCCAAGGAGGCCTCAGTAGATTTAATTATGCATCCCCTCAAAAGACGTGTTCTTAATTGCAATCCCCATTCCTGTGGGTGTGAATCTACTATTGTAAATAGGACCTTTTGAAGATGTTATTTTTAGTTAAGCTGTGGCCTAACTGAGTGATGGAGCATGATTACTTAGGGAAGATAGGACTGCTACTATTCAATGGAAGTAGAGAAGAGTATGTCTGGAATACAGGAGATCTGATATCTCTTAGCACTATCATGCACTGTGCTTCAAGTCAATAGAAAACTAAAAACACCCAATCCAGGCAGGACTAATAATGGTCCAGACCCTTCAGGAATGAAGGTTTTGGGTCACTCTGCCAATCAAAGAACCATGACCAGCTGAGGTAAAGGGACTATGGAATATGTAGTGGAAAAAGATAGTTATAAATACTAGCTATGACCATGTGACCAGTTATAGAAATGAGAACTGTAGTGGTTATGTGTATTTCTTCCTTATTTTGTAATGAATATATATATGTATATCTTTGCTTTCTTCCATCTCTTGTCCCCTTGTCATATAACACAAAATTTTATTAACTTTATGTCATATGATTGACATTGCAGGATATTAAGGGTAGGAGTGAATATCACTCAAAACCTTGCAACTTATCCTGGGGAAAGGGTTAATGCATTTCAAGTTGTACTAGATAATATAAGACAGCTGTATTATGTTAGATTTAATTAAGTACATATTATCTTTATTTGGAGATTAAGTATGGTTTAAGAAGATGTGTATGGATACCAAATTGACAATGAGTGGATTGTGACAATAATTTCATGTGTCAAGTTGGCTAGGTTATTGTGTCCAGTTGTCCAGTTAAGCAAGCACTGGCCTGATTATTAATGTGAAGGTATTTCATTGACAGATTTGCATCATTAATCAGTTCATTATATGTACAGCAGATTGCATCTATAGTCAACAAAGGAGATTGCCTT
>PVIY010029285.1:0-32184 GCA_004026745.1 Myrmecophaga tridactyla
CGCGGGCCGCCGCGGCTTTGGGGAACTCACAGATCCGGCCAGTTGCCGTCGGTCTAAGCTGTTCCCGTTCTGGGCGCGCTGTGTGTTCGGTCACTATCGTGGTTCCGGGAGCTGTTCTGTATTGTTTCTGGTTATCTAGCAGTTGTTCTGGAGGACGAACTAAAACGCGCACCTTGCTAAGCCGCCATCTTGGCCCCACATCAGGATATGCTTTTTTAATGTGTCCTTTTCTTGCCTACTTTTCATACTCTCTATTAGGTAGAGGACAATACTTACTCAACTTTAAAACAATATTTAGTGTCCACCTAACACATATAAATGCTTCATATGTGTGGTAATAAACCAAATTTGGAAAACTGTCAGCAAAATAGCTTTGTGCATGCATGCATGTGTACATGTAAATTATACATATACATTAATATTTATATGTGCATATACACACATATGTATAAATATATATAAGTTTTTATGATGGAGATTTTCATACACAATGCATGAAATAGTTAATATTATGTCTTTGTTAGCTCTCCTACAAAGATTTAAAAACATGTATAAACTGATTGTTAGCAATGCAATGCGGTCTCTTTGAATATTAAACAAAAAGAAATTGTTGATATGACACCACTCTACAAAGAATGTTATTGCTATATATGAATACACAGTCAAGATTGTTTTGGGTTTCAGTTTAAAGTTCACAGCATAACAAATGTAATTGACCCCTCTATTTATGAGGGAAACTCAGCAAATAAAAGAAAATCCTCAAGCCAGGGTTTTCTGGGGCAGAGAGAGTTAAAACATAAAACCTGACTACTCTTTGTCAATCTACAACACATTACTTATTCTCTGCCTTGTATCAGTGTTTCTGAAAATTGCTTTTACAGACAATTCACTTCACCTCTCAATTTGGTAATTAACCTGATTATCTTGTTTAATTAGCTAACTATTTAGCCTAGTCATTTTCACAGCACTGCTGTAGGTGTGATGATTTTTTCCTTTTTCCAATTTACTGTCTATTGAAAGCAAGTTCCAATTTCTCACAGGGATTGGGAACATACTTTCTCATCATTCTTCAATTACATGACCCTTGAAAAAAGGAAAAATAACTGTGAAATTTACCTGGAGCTCCAGGTTCTCTCTTTTTGCTCCTCCTTTGGTACTTGGTAAAGTGCCTGCTCCTGGAGCGGTATCTGCAGTTGTGTAGGGATTCCAATATCTAAGATATAAGCTGGGAGGTTTGGGGGAGTGGGGACATGAAACTTTTACTATTCCCAGCATGGTCAGTCAATCCCTACTACAAATGCAACCTTTGAAATTAGAGCATGTCATTTGTTCAGCTGTCCATACTAATTTACTGCCTGACAATGGTGTGCCTTTTGTAGCGAAGGCCACCAACAGTGGACCAACAGTCACGGTTTCAGTGGACATTTCATGCTCCTTTTCATCCTTAAGCTGCTGGCCTCATTAAGAAGTGGAATGGTATTTTAAAAACTCCACTGAAAAAGATTTCTGATTCTACCTCCCTTACCTTCTCCTGGTCCACACACCTTGGTAAGGTTTTTTTGGATACTGAATGCAGTATTTCCCTGAAAAGATTCATCTTTTCTTCATCACCTCTTGAATAATAATCAGGACAAAATGTCTGGGGATTATAAAAACCTATTTAAAATTGTAGGTGTCTACCCTACTATTTCTGGATATGATGTCTTTTGTCTTTCCCAAACAATAATTTTAGGCCAGACTGATCGGGACTTTCTGGGTGGCAGCCTGGCCAAAATGTAGCCAAAAGAATTCAGCTACCTGAATTCTTTCGTCGGCTTGATATGGTGCTGAGGTCATAAAGACAATGACCACGAGGCTGAGTACCCTGATCACTGAGTTGCCCATAGGACGACAAGGATGAAGTCATCTTCCTTTGCAATCTTGTTGATAAAATAGCCTTAATTAAATGGTATATGAGACATATTGAACCTATTCAGGTCCAGTCTGTATTAGATTAATCAGAGTAGAATACTGGTAAAAATTTGAGTTTGGCCAAGAATGAATACAGCTGATGGATGGACTCCAAGCCCCTGTATGTTTTTATTGAGTGTGCTATACTGCAAGGTTTCTCTATCTCCTAACTGGCCACGTAAACAGCTAAGTATAACAAGTTGACCTACTTTATGATAACCATGTTAACTGCTTACTTTCCAGAGATAAAAGATTTACTTATTTGCTGTTTGCTCTAATGTTTGCTGTTTACCTAAAAAATGCTGGGCCCCTGAGCTGTGAAATAAACCCACTGCATGTATAGCATCCATCTGAGCCATTGGGACTTGGGAGGCAAGACAGACAGACACAAATGTGCTGGTGTTCACATTGCTTGCAGTTACATGAATAATAAAGTTGTTTGTCTCTGGCCCAGCAGTGGCCATATTGTGTTTTCTGCCAGCATCCATGGAATGGTGACAGGCTGACTTTCAAGCTTTCAAGTAGGTAATCTATTCTTAGAACTTTCACAGTTGAGAGAAACAACATGCATTTTGACAGAGATATAAATGTATTTTATTTAAGCCTTTCATAATCATGTTCTCATTAAAGAAAAAGAAAACATGAATATGTCCTTATAATTTGACAAAAGGCACACAATCTAGAAGGTAGGTGGACTAGGATTTGAACCAGACTATATATATGTGGTTTTAAATACTCTCCTATACTTCTCTATAAGTTGATGTATTTTAAAAGCAATGGCAAATTTTGCATTTTATTTAGTAAAATTTCCATGTCTACTTCACATAATTCTGGTAAAACCCACTACGCATAAAATTTTTCAACGTCCTGTTTTCTAAATTGGTAAGTGCTTTACCTAAACCTGACAAATCTGATCAGCATTCTCTTTAATTTGTATAAGATGCATAAACTTTTTAAAGAACAGTGTATTTAATCATTCATGCCCATGTTAGATAAAATAATCACTGAACATAGTAAACTGTTAAAAAGATTGGTTCAATTTTAACAATAACTTAAATCTAGTTATAGTACTTTTGTCAGTCACAGACGTTCTATGTGCCAAGAGTTTACAAAGAAAAAATACAATCTTTTATTTCCTTTGTTCCAACTCAAATTGTAATTTATATGATATGCCAACTTTGAGATTATACCAAAGTGAAATTACACTTTGAATTACACCACCATTAACTTACCAACCAGGAAGAGAGAAAGACAAATAGAAAATGATTTCAAAGTTTCATTAAAACTATTTCTGAAACTGAAAAAAAGACTTGCAGATAACTATGACGACAAAATAGATCCAACTTCACAGTCTCCCCTCTTCATCTTAGCCTTAAATTGTCATAAACTGAAATATCTGCTCCTACACAAATATCTGCTTTTACCATTTTAGCAGTTGAGCTCCCCAAGACTATTAGCACCATCTCATGCACACAAGAGGAAATTCTCCATAACTTCCTTTTAGCCCTCTTTGGTCTGTTAGGGCAGAGTGTACATAAAGCACTGAAAATGCACTTCTATCTTTCACTACTTATTAAATCCAGATCTTTTGAACACAGCCCTACAGATTTTCATTTACCTATCATATTATAATTGCCACATGTATTTATTATTCATTCTTCTCACAATTCCATTTGTCAGTCTTGTACCGTACTCATAAGGTCCCCCTTTGGAGTTTTATACATTTTAATCTACTCCTTTATTCTCTTTTGATTATACTTTGCTTTTTTTATTGACTTCCAAGTGAATTGTAAGTCATATTTTTTAATCCTCGTGCTCTAAAATGTGATTTAGAAATGAACTTTAGGAGCATAATCCACTTGTAACATAGGGACTCCCTACAACCTTGTAATGAAATGTAGAAAAACTCAGTTGATGTAATATTGGAAAATTGATATGTATAAATATTTCACAGTATAGACTATTTATGTTAAATGTTTAAAAATTTTAAGAACATGTCAAATTCAACCAAGCATTTCTTCCTGTTGAGAACATGGCATTGAGTCTGACTGACCCAGGTTTCAGCCTCAGTATCACTATTTCTATGGTGTGTGAACATGGATAAATTCCTTCATTCAATTCCTTTGGTTTATTTATTAATGAAGGATGAATAATACCTACTTTACAGAGTTGGATGCTATTAATATGGCATGTTGCATAGTACCTGGTACTTACTTGTCATGGAATAAACCTAATGAAAAATTCAGCAGAAAACTTATAAGGATATGGTGGATGGCTTCTTCTTCATTTTGACTCACATGACCACATCTTCACATTGCAACAATGTGAAATATTTGCCAGAAAGTCAGGAAATAAAGAGTTTTGACAAATATGGACAATGGAGGAAAATAGAGGAAAGTCTGAGTGCCTGTCAAGAAAAGAAAATGACAGTATCCAATACAGTTTTACCAAAAATATACTCGATTAGATTTTTAGCTAAATCTGGCAATTTTGAGTTAATTTGAGATACTTTTCAATACTCTCTTCAGACATTCCATAATTTATATTTCAGGATTAAAAGTTTATTATCCTTTATTGGGGACCACCAGTGTACTGAGCTGTGTTTTACATGCAATAATTTTCACCATGTCTAAAAAATTACTCTTTGAAGTAGGTTTTATTTTCACTATTTTACAAAACCAGTGTTTAAAAAATAAAATGTCTTAAACAAAATCAAAACTAACAAAATTTGGGTGGGCCACAGTGGCTCAGCAGGCAAGAATGCTTACCTGCCATGCCAGAGGACCCGGGTTCAATTCCCGGTGCCTGCCTATGGAGGAAAAAAAAAGCTAACAAAATTCTGTCTCCAAATTTTAAGTGGCTCTCAGAATACTGGAATTTTTCTTAGAAAAAGTCTTAGAAAAAATTTCTTAGAAAAAGTTTTCTTTTTTAAATAAGCTTGACACTACCTTAATATTAAACATAAGAGAATAAAATACTAATGAAATACTATCACAGGTAGTCATTTTTATAAACTCTTCTGTATTCAATTTTTCATCATTCAGATCAAAACTTAATCCTTAAGTCACAATATTCTATAACAAGAACAGAATTATTATTCTTGTACAATCTAATCACCATTATTTATTCATTTTGTATGATATTCCAGCTCAAATTCAGTATTAATCTTGACTACATTACATTTCCATAGTTATATATGCACCTTGTCAATGAGACATACAATTAAACAATTTTAATTTTCATGTAAAATCCATCACAAGAAAAAGGTTGTGTATTCTAGCAACCAAAATTTAAGTCTGGCTTAAAACTTAAGGTTTCTTAAGTTATTATTTGTAACTTGCCAAAATGCAATGTACCAGAAATGGAACAGCTTTAAGAAGGGAATTTATTAAATTGCACATTTATAGTTCTAAGGCTGTGAAAATGTCCAAATTAAAGCACTAACAAGAGGTTACCTTCACTCAAGAAATGCTGATGCTGTCCAGAACCCCTCTATCAGTTGGGAAAGCACATGACTGATGTCTGCTGGTATCTCTGACTTCTGGACACCTCTTTCAACTGGGAGGAGAGCATATGGTGACATCTGCTAGCCTCTTCTCCAAGCTTCATCCACGCCTTTCTGCATGGGCATTTGACTTCATCTCTGAAGGTCTCTGGCTGTGCATTATAGTTCCTGAGCTTTTTCCAAAATGGTTCCCTTTTAAAGGGCTCCAGTAAGCAACCTACCTTGAATGGGTGAAGACACATCTCCACAGAAACTATCTAATCAAAAGTTACCACCCACAATTGAGTGGGGCACATCTCCATGGAAACAATAAAAAAGATCCCACCCAGCAATATTGAATGAGGAATAAAAGACATGGTTTTTCTCAGGTACATAATAGCTTCACGCTGGCACATTATTAAAGCAATTCAATAGTTTAGTTCAATAATAAATTTCTTGGATTCTTAAGTCTGTGTAGGAAAATATCAATTTTCACTCTCCTCCAAGAAATGTAGAAATAGCATTATGTATTAAATAAATTAATAACCTGGGTCCTTATCAATTTTCTTTGTATTTTGTGTGTGTATGTGTGTGTCAACCATTTTGATTTCCAATCACTTTATAAGACAAACAGACTGAAATTTGTGCATCATTTAATTTCAATTATTCAAAAGACATCTTATTTTGTAGGACAGATGTTCATTTAATTAAATTCTAATTCCATGATTCATCAAATTCACAGTAAATCATTTACTGCATAATATAGTAGATTGTTTACTAAGGAAATTTACTTTTGCTTCTTGAATAATAGGTCCTCTTAATAATAAAATTAATTTAAAATAGAGCTCTAAATCACTCTTCATTGAGATAGTCTACAAAATTTTAAGGATCTACTAGTTTGGCCCCTCACTGTAATAAGAATCAATATAACTTTGAGAATCAGAACATTAAAATTTAGCATTATTCCCAGATATTCCATAGACTCTCATTGTTTCCTCATTAACTCTAATAGTGGGATTGTATAATATGTACTTGGTTTGCATTTAGTATTTAATATTAGAGAGCGGATAGCTCAATTTCAAATTCTGAAAGGGTTGAACCCAATTCAGCTGGTGATCTCTCCCTCATACCAAAAAGGGCAGTACAATTGAAAAGTCATTGAAAAGTCAATAACATCTGTACTAATATGCAACTTGGTAATAAAACTACTAATCAAACAGATTATAGTGCTAAGAAAATCTGTGAGATGGGCTGAACTAGAATTCATCTCTTATAGAACGGGCTAGTGTGTTTGTGGGAGAGACGTGGGGATGTGAATTATAGATAGAAAAAAGTAGTCAGCTATACACATATTTAAACATGATGCAAGGGCACATTAAATATTTTAATCACAGTTTCAGTATACTTAAGGGATTAAGTCATGATTAAAAACTTGCAATCTATATTTCCTTATTCCTTCTCTGAAACTCTGAATTTACTAAACAAGCACCATGGTGAAGTATGAATGTAAAAACATTGAGACCAGCTGAAGCTCTCTGTGGGATAACAGAACCAGGGTGCAGGCAGTGTCACCTGCCCATGGGAATGATGCCTTCCCCAAAAACACACCTCTTCTGCCCTCATCAGTGCTTTCTACAACACTGCAGCAAATGAGGAGGCAAGAAGGCTGGAGAAACAGTGTAACAGGAAAGCTTCTGTCAAACAAACAAACTCAAAACCTTGAAAAGTCCTGAAAACATCACTTGAAGGACAGCAGGGTCTTTCAAAGACATAGTCAGTAACTACACATGACTCCTAACTCTGAACTACGAGCAGAATCACAAAGCCACAACAAAAGAAAATCCAAAGCAGCAGTTCTACAGATCCATAGAATATTAACACACACTAAGAAAATGGGGCTAAGGTTAATTTTTGTTTTACCCTGCTGTTTTAAATTCTAGATGAAATATGAAAGGGAGAATGTTCCAGCGACTTAGGGAAATTGAGGTAAACAGACACAATTTCTGGTACCAAAAGCTAGCAACTGATATACTTGTTCTTGCTTAAGGATGAGTAATCAGAAACAAATAAATAAAATGTATGGGATCTATAAATAACCCCACAAATAACATTAAGAACAGTAGCTATTACTAGTACTTAAATAGTTCTTGCTGTTTTCCATCATCACTCTAATACTTTAACGTATAGCAACTCAATTAATTCTAAAAATAATCCCCTACAGTAATTAACATTTTAACTTCAATTTTAAAGATTAAGGAAACGAAGTGTGGAGAGCTTAAGGTAAATGACTTGCCCCAAGTTTCACAGCTGACAAGAGTGGTTTTCTAAGAGCAGGATTTAAAATTCAAATATCTGGCTCCAGAGTCCATAAACCTAACATCACATTTCACCATCTAGAATGGAGGTTGGAAAACAAGAGTGAGAATGTCTAACATATTCTAAAATACCTAATAGGTGTCTCCACTGAGTCAGGTGGGAGCCAGATAAGAAGGAGTTCTCTGGTATGGGAAGGCTATGGGGGGCCCCTTTGATGGAGAATGCTGCTAGGCCTTTTGCTTTGCACAGGCATCTCCCACAGCTGTGATTTTGTATTTTTTACTTAATAATAATCTATACAACAAACAGCAACTTCCTTTAAAAGCACTATGTAGGAGTAGAGCAGTAAAAAAAATTATCAGAAATCAAAACCTATTTTTTTAAAAAAATAACTGTTTGGGGGGTCTTTAAAAGGCATCAAGCTGTATGATAAAATATCTTTGAAATACAAAAACAGGCCATAGGACAAGATAAGCTAGGATGAACAAGATATTATAAAGGAAGTGGCACATACAAAAAATGCAAAAAATCCTAAACCCTGGAACATAATTGAAATTCATATTGGAGGCAGTAAAAAGCAGATTTAAAAATTGAAAATTGGTGGAAAAATAAAGACAAGATATGCTCAGAAAGTCACTGAAAGAAAATCTGCAAGAACTGTGGTAGGTACAGGAAGAAAATTTATATATTAATTCCTCCATTCAACAAATTACATATTCATCTTGGAGTAAAAACTATTGCCTCTATAGTCACATCCAGATATTTTAGAATTCATACATTGAAAAGTGAAGCTCTTACCCTTATTATTTAAATTTTAATGGAACTGCAAATATTCCTGTAGAAGAAACTAGAACAACCTAAGCAATATGCAAAGATAATAATAGTTCACTTTCTAGAGTTGGGAGTGGGACACGGGTGGGATTTAACACTGAAAAACAGACATATACATGGTACAAATGAACCAATATGGAGACATTTTCTTGACATTTTTATTTGCATTTCAAGGATAACGAAAGCCAACTTTTAAGACTAGAGTCCAGATATTTGCAGGGCTAATTCCCCTACCTCTTTCAAGTTGTGGCATAAATGTCACCCTCTCATTGACTCTATATTGACCATCCTATTTAAAATTATGGCTCACCCCTCAATTTGATCTCACTCTGCTCTGCTTTTACTTATTTCTACCACTTACTGCCTGAGAATGTACTATACAATATCATATTTATTATGACCAGAATGTAAGCTCCATCAGCGAAGGGACTTCTGTTTTATGCTGTTCAGTGATAAACCCCAAGATCAGAAAACACTTCATTACACATAATAAGATATCATAAGCATTAGTTTTAGTAAGGAATGAAATCCCCCGAAAGGGGGTAGGACAGGTTGTCTACACAGCAGGGAATAGCATGCCTCAAGCACCATCAATTACAAGAGAACCAGAAAACTGGCTGGAATAAGTTCAAATAATGAAAAAGGAACTTTTGGCCTAAGAAATCTGGAGATGACTCTATAGGTGATAGGATTTAGGCTTTGTGCTTCCCAAGATAAAGGAAGAGGGGAGTGTTTGAATCCAAATGTGCAGACACTTGGAAACATCAGTGGCTTGATTAGACTGTTGGCTTCCCTATTCCTCCCTCTATCCATTGATGCCTCTTTCCTCAACATTGTACCTTAAAAATGTACTGATTTCTCCTCTTTCTCTGCAGTTTATGTACTGATTTCTCCTCTTTCTCTGCAGTTTATAATACTCTTAGAGTCATAGATATATAATCCCTGCAATTTCTCCATCTTACATATTCATCCCTATTTCTCTCCCACCCCAACACACATACACACACATTCACTGAATCTGTTCTGCAGACACATTCCTCCTGCTCACCACATGTCCAAATGCAGGAAACATGGTTAAACAGAAAAGGTTCCTAGATGAAAAGTTCAGTGCTTTGAATATGTCAACTGTTCCCTCAAACATCTAAAATGGATAGCAATAGCAATCAACATCTCAACAGGTTGTGTGTGTGTGTGTGTGTGTAACTTGTCAAGTTGATTCTAAAGTCCATCTGGAAGAGAAATTATGCAAGGAGAGCCAAGATATTTTTGAAACACAGAATATTAAGGGAGGCCTGGCCTTTCTTGATATCAAAACATACAAAAGTCACAGTGTTCAATATAGTGTGGTATTGATGCAGGAATAAATCAACGAAAAACAATAGAGTCTATGAGTTTTGGAAACTAAGGATTAGGATAAATGAACATGACAATTATTGCAGGATCAGTTAATATCTTTAAAAATAGAAATGATCTAAATGTCTAACCTCAGGGAAATAAAGAAATCAGTATATACTCTGTAAAATGTGGTACAAAGGGAAGAATGTTCACAATATAATATTTACAAAGAAAGCAAATTTCCATATCACACATACACACACACAGGTATATACTATGCCTCCATTTTTGTAAAATAATAACACCCAAAACAACAAAAGCAAAACAAAATGTATTCACTTGCATGTGTGTACAAGGCTAAAACTGTCAAATTTCACAGCACACTAAACCATGAACAATGAGACCGGGGAATGGGATGTTTCATTGCTCATTTAAAGAGTCCTGTGTTGTTTGATACTTTAAACAAACATGTTATGGATTGAATTGTGTCACCCCAAAACTATATTGAAATCCTATTGCCCTGTTCCTCAGACTGTGACCTTATTTGGACAGAGGGTTGTTACAGAAGAAATGAGTCAAGTTAAAATGAGTTCATGATGGAGGAGAGTGGGCCTTTAATCCAATATGACAGGTGCCCTTACTAGGAGAAGAACTGTGGACAGAGACAGAGATGGAAGGGGAACACCATATGACAACTAAGGCAGAGAAAGCTACAGATAGCCAGCAAGCTACTACTAAAGCCAGGAGAGAGGCATCGAATATTCTTCCATACAGACTAAAAGAGAGCATGGGGCTGATTTCAGACAATATATTTCTGTTGCTTTAAGACAACCATTTTGTGGCATCATGTTATAGCATCCTAGGAAACTAAGGCATACTTCAGATTTTACTTTTGTAAAAAAGTACAGGCATACCTTGTATCTACTTTGTAGATAATGTAGGCTCAGTTCCAGACCACCACAATAAAGTGAATATTGCAATAAAGCAAGTCACATAACTTTAAAAAATTTTTCCTGTGCATATAAAAGTTATGTTTACATTATATTGTAGTCTTAAGCATGCAATAGCATTATGTCTTAAAAAACAATGTATATGCCTGAATTAAAATTTGACACACAGACACAAATTGAGCACATGCTGCTGGAAAAATAGTACCAAGACTTCTCAATACAGAGTTGCCAATCTTCAATTTGAAAAAAAAAACATTATCTGCAAAGGGCAATAAAGCAAGATGCAGTAAAATGATGTGTGCCTGAATTTTTGGGTGTATATCATGGTATCAAATAAATGTCTTTTTAAAAATAAATACCAATTATTTAATGTAATTCCTTTGGCAAGTTTGTGAAGTATAATCACAGGAGAAAACTTCAATTTATGAATGAGAAAACAAAGTCAAAAGATGTTCTACAGAATGTAATTGAAATGCTTAAGCACTGGAAAAGTGACTATGATGGTTAATTTCCTGTATCAACTTGACTAAGTTAAAGTGTCCAGTTTTTTGTTCAAGCAAGCACTGGTCTGATTGTTCCTGTGAGGGTATTTCTTGGATTTAAATCATTAGTCCCTCAATTACTCTTATGGCTGATTGCATCTACAATCAATAAAGGAGAAAACCTTCAGCCAATAGAGGAGTCTCCTTATCCAATCAGTTGGAGGTTCAATGGAAGAACTAAAGAGTTTAGCAGTCAAAAGGGAGAATTTCTATCTTTACTCCAGTCAGTCTCTCCTGGGGAATCCATCACCTTCATCAGAGTTCTGAACTTGCAACTTGGGGACTTCAGTGCCATCTTCATCACTAGAATTTTCCAACTTGTGACCTGCCCTATAGAATTTGGACTTTCCAATCCTCACACCCATGTGAACCAGTCCTGTAATAAATGCCTTAATATTTAGATCCCTACATCCTGCTGGTTTGTTTTTCTACAAAACCCTGACTAATACAGTGACCTGGCCCTCCTTATATAAAGAGGGCTTCATATAATGCACCATTTATGTCCAAGCACTTAGGACAGTAGGTGGCACATTATTTGTCTCAATAAATGCTCCATGAAATAAATAAGAGTTGGAACATATCTGGAGAAGAGAAATCTTAAAATCTAGTTGGGGGGGTGTCCACACCCAATACAGGTGAGATTTTGGCTAGACACTTACTCAATAGCTGTGTGTTATAGTCTGTTGGTGAATGCTGCTAGGATTCTAAAAATAGAATGGGCTCAGCCAGTTATTGCACAAATTTGAAGCAGGTATTTTGAAAGAGACTTTTCCAAACTTAAACCCATAGTTTACACAAGAGAATTTACAGATCCTCCTAATAAATATATTTGGTGACCTTTAAGCACTCTTTCTCTTTTTTTGGGGGGGTGGGGGGAGCATGGTCCAGGAATTGAACCCGGGTCTCCTGCATGAAAGGTGAGAATTCTACCACTGAACCACCTGTGCACCATAAGCCCTCTTTCTTATGAAGTAATAAACAGCAATAAATGTAGCAATAGAGTAACAATAGATGACCTACCTAAGTGACCTACAATACTTGTTGGCCACCACCAAGTCACTCAACTCATTATAAACTATCTGTGTTCATAACTGCTCCCACAAAGGAAACTTTATAAAATGGTATGAAGCTAATGACTTGAAAATTAACTAAGCAACACAGACTTCTTCGGTGTAACTTTTTCAAATGCTGAATGCTTCATCTGTACCTGATGGAGAAACACAATACAGAATACTCAACTGAATAGTAGCCAAAAGGTAATACTACATATAGCAAATTGGTTAGCATTTTAAAAAGCACAAACAAGTGAATATGTCAATACGTCAACAAAAACAGTGACAAAAATAATAAACACAGCTAATCAGCATACTTCCGCACCATCTAGACAGCATAACTGAGAATCTACATTTTCACTTTTGTATGAAAATACCCTGAAGGATTTTTATATCCACAGAAATCCACAGAAGCCCTGTTGAGAGTCTACCTAACATGGAATCTGTTTTTCTGACTGAATCTCCTCAGTGCCATTCCTGGAATGAGTTCTATTGAACAAACAGATTTTGCACCTTAAAAGCAAATGCCTTCATACATTTCTTCAATTCCTTCAAATGACCATCACACAGTCCTGCAACATAGCCCTGTGACACAACTCTTATGAAGAAACTCAGTATAGTTTGCAGTTGAATCCATCTACCACGTGATGTTGGTACTAGTGAGAGAAGGGACAATAAAAAATCTGCAATCCAGTAAAAAAACATATATAGCTATAGTCCAAGGTATTGTGAACTAGCCTGCAAGGATATTCCAAAGGATGCCCTTTACTTAAGAGTTTGAGTTACTGTCATTTACACTCCAGTTGGGAAATAAAATTCCTCAAAATCCAATTTCCCAAGGAGAAATTCAATTCTCTAAGTTTCTCTTACTGTAATGATGCTTTGGGTTCCACACTGATTTAACAGGGGGAGCAAAAGGAAAAACATTTCTCCCCCCCACACACAAAAGGCAAGTATAAAGCACCAGGCCTTCTTTTATGACTCAAAAAAGGCCTGCTTTTCAAATGTACATAAGAAAGAAATCCACTCATAATTTCATTTAAACAGTTATGTACCAAAACAATACGAAGCATTTTTTTTAATGTTAACTTATTACCCTGACTCTGGAATACTGAGTAAAAATGCCCTTAGTAAATTAAGAGACTTGAAAGGTTTAAATAGAAAAGGAATTATACATGAGCATAGAGACAAAAATGAATTTTAATATTTGAAAGCTTCTAAAATATTTACAAAAGTATAAGAAAAAATTATTCCTTTAGAATAGCTAAATGATCACAGGAAGTAATTTACAACATTGTATACTAAATGAGAAGACTCGATACATGCACACATTCGCAGATACACACACTCCAGGTAGTATAATTTCAGCTTCAAAGACATAATGACTTGATTTTCATTTTTCTAGGTGAGACAGCATAGATTTATAATCCCAAATGATATAAAATAATAATTATTCCTCTAAAAACGGGAAAAATACATCATATTGGCACCAAACTAATATATAGGACAAACATGAGAATCAACGTACTAGGTTTCTTTAAGGGGTAGAATCTGAGGAGAAGAAAATTGAACAACACTGAAACAAATCCTGCATAGATGATGTCAACACATATCTTTTAATATTGTGTGTGACCCTAATCTAGTGAAGATTCACATTGTCAATCAAAGTTATTTACTCAGGAGCAATGACTTTCACCTAGGGATATGTGTGATGCAGTTCAACAATGCATACTCATATGCTAAAATTAAAATAGAAGCTTCATACAGAAGGTAAAAGGAAACCATGTCTATACAAAAGTCTGTTATTCATAATGACCTGTTTCAATTCTGATTACTCCAGGACACTTGTCAATGTTATGCAAAGAGCAGTCTTCCTCAATGAAGCCTTCCTGACAGCTAATACAGGCACTTCACACCTCCCTGAGCTTCCTCAGTGTTCCGTGGATCACACACCTTAATATCACATGTCTGTGTTCCTCATTTTACTGAAAACTCCGTGATTGCTGGGACTTTTTTTTAACACTCAGTCCCTGACATGTAGTGTTAGGTACTAGGAGAGAAAACAATAAACTGTAATCATCCTCTAAAAGGAAAAGTGATAGGCAACTTTTTAGGAATATTCAACACTTCATTTATTCGTTCACTGATATTTATTGAATCCCTACTGTGTGCTAAGCACTGTGCAAAAACTTCTATATCTATATAACTAAGCAGTAAATTTCCTTTGATTGAAAAGAATGAGGAGTCAGATGACTCATTTATTCAATATTTATTTAGTTCTTCATGCAAATGGAAACATTTATCAAAAGTAAGTATCTCATTGTTCACAAATGAGGTTCATTATGACTTCGAGGACAAGATGCCATTTGGCAGGTTCAACCTGGTTGCTAGGGAAATGAAAAATGAATTTTGCTGTGAATACTCTTCTAGATATATTTTTACCTGGATCTCTTTCTCTCCTCCACTCAGTCCTCTTGCAACATATTGCACACTGCATTAATTTGGAACAAGCACTGACTTCAAAATTCAATTTGGAGAACCTTAAAAATAAACTGAATGTATCATGACAAATCAAACATTTGGAAATAACACTGTTGGAAAGGTGGTTTTTATTTAAAATTGAAAATGCTAACATTTTGCAAGAAGGTGAATTGTTTTCCTTGGCAGATACGTTTTAAGGAACATTGAAAGGTAACACCAAATAAGAACAAAAGTTTCTAAAGTAAAACCTGTTCCCTTCAAGGAAATAAAAATATCAAAGAGAAATGACAACAAAATATTTATGATTTTCTATCTGCCAAAAAAACCTCATCTGAATAGTGCAGAGAAAGATTGCTCAGCTTCCTAATGATAAAGCAATAGAAATTTTCACTCAATACCCTGACATAAAATTACAGAATATATTAATCTGAGTTTTCCAATTAGATGTGAAATGTCAGATCCCAATTCAGCAAAACAAAACCTTCTGCAGAGACTGGCTTTGAGGATTTTACAAACACCTCCACTTTCAGCACATAATAGTCCCTAAAAATGGTAAAGCATGTGCTTCAGAGTAAGGAATTTACCAAGAAATTTGGACTCAGAATCTGCAATATGAGTGCCTAGAAACATTAAATTCAATTGCATATATTCAATCCATAGCCATTTTTTGTGATACTATTCAGTCATTTATTCATTCAACCAACAAATAAAGTTCCAGGCCCCCTGCAGTAGAGATAAGTGCATAGAGATATATACTAAAGATTAACCCTAATCTCAGAAAGTTAAATTCCATCTCAGCTTCTTTCTCTGCGTGTATATCACATATATCCTCTGAAAGTCACAAGAGCCCTCTGATAACCAATCCTGGCAAGCCTAAAATTTGAAAGGCTTAAGATGATAAAGCACATGATATAATGTTCTTCTTCAGAAGTCATCCATTTATAGGCTTTAAACCACAGATATAGCCTTTTGAAATCACTCTAGAAAATGTTACATGTGTAGAGAATATAAAGAAGGATTGAGGACAATGTAGTTATGGTAAGTTTAAGCAATCCCATTTTTCTGATACACTATAGTCCTGGAAATCATACCTAGAAAATGTTAAAAGGCAGAGCACTCATATACTGCAGTGTTCCTCTTTTTAACATTAGGAAATACACCTGTAGTTTCTAGCTTTTGCCATAAATTGATAAGCACATATGTGCCCAGAAGGCACAATCCTGACACAGTTTATGCAGTTGACTTTGATTATTCAAAATGATTCAATGCCCTCCAGAGATATTTTTCAGTGAGCAAAGACCAGTGGTGAAAAAAGGTTTACAGGTACTGGGCTGCTTCAAAGAAAGGAAAGGGAAAATATGCAGGAAAAAATCACCAATATAATAAAATTTGTATGACCCAGACTTGTATTCCTCAATAACGCACTTAATTTTTTAACCCCAAAAACTTAAAAAGTTTTTTTTTAATTTTCAAATTGCCATATGAGAATCTTTTGAGGCTATTCTAAAATCTTGACTGGCCTGTAGCTTAAGTTTCTTTTGCTCCCCTATAACTCACTATTCTATAAATACCTTCCAATTCTATATATAGGATAACTCCTGGGTTTTTCATATCAAAAAAAACTATTTTAGAAATATTTTTACTTTAATTCACTTCTGAAGACTCATGTTAGGGGTAAAGACTTCGTTCTTTTGCCTACCACCATGATCCTCATCTGAATGCATGGGACAACATGAATTTTGTTTAAGAGCCATTTTCCAAGTGGGTTAAAGTATGGTTGACAGTGTGTTAACTGAGTTAATATTGTCAGTAGAAAACTCACTGTTCTAAAAAAAAATAAACAAAACAAAAAATAAATAAATAAGGAAGCAAAGCCATTCTATGGGGTCACAAATCTCTGCCTTGGGTCCTGACTATGATCAAACCATGGAACGATTCTCTAGGCAAACACAGCCATATATATCAGTTGACTGATTTCTGCAGAAGCTGCATTATTTGTAACAGAATTTTATTAGAAATCTCCCCTACTTGAATAAATATAACTATGGGAAAGAGAGCTAGAAGCAGGACCATTCACACAGAAATAACTATATGAGCTATAAGTGAGTCTGCCAGAGGTCCAATGACATTACCAGCAGACACAGGACTTCTGGACCAGGGATAAATGACTATATTAGTCATTGCAAAAGCAGAAGCAGGAGTATCAGAGGAGTCATGCTGGTTATTTGAGCACCAAATCCCATAAAGCAACTTAAAGGGTGCATGAGAGATTGCACATCCAGTTGGGTGTGCCAGAGGAGAGGATTCCTGAGTTCAGGTAGGAAACCATTGCATTTGCAGTCAGCAATAAGCAAACCTGTTCTCTGCCCAGGAGAGAGTACCTAACAACTCAAGATTTAAATGGTGCATTTTTCTGATGCATTGCCTCTCTTTTCAGAATTACTTGCTGCAAAAACAATCCTGAGAAGGGGCCCAAATGAAAGAATGGTCAGGGCCTTGCACTTTTGCCACATTCAGCAAGAAATATCTGAGTACAAGAAGCCCATGCCGAGCCCAGATCTGACCTTCCAACAGATCCAAAATTGTTTTTAGTATGGATACAAGGTCAGGAAGTCCTGGGCTCAGGACTTGAAACATAAAAGCAGGTAAAAAACAAATCATCCACTTCTACTTTTGCTTTGCCTAGTGAAGAGGTCATATGAAAGTAGGGACCAGCGTTTGCTTTGCTGACTGATGTAACAGGAGCTAATACAGAATCTGGTCCATAGTAGAAGTTCTTGTTTTGGTTTTGGTTTTTGAAATCTGCAGATTTTATTGAGATAGATTCACATACCATAAATTCAATCTAAAGTATACAAGTGATAACTCGCAGTATCATCACTTAGTTGTGCAATCATCATCACACTCAATTAGACCATTTTCATTGCTTCAAAAAGAAAAACATCAGATGCAACAAAAAGAAAACCCCAAACACCCCATTTCCCTTAATCCCCATTACTGACCCCTAATATCGGTATGGTACACCTGTTACCGTTTTTGAAAGAATATCAATGTATTATTATTAACTATCGTCCATAGCTTGCAATAAGAAATTTTCTCCATTCACCCCCATTATTAACCCTTTGTGCAAGTGTTGCACATTTGTTCAGGGTTTAGCTTTTGTTTTTGTTTTTTTTATTTTTCATGGTAGAGGTTGAACACATTCTTAGAAAATGAACAATTTATTTCTGTGCTGGTGTATCTCTTCTGATTCTTTTGGGCATCCTGCTGATTATGCACTTGGATCCCATGCTTGAATCACCATTCTTGTCTATATCAAAATGTGGCTTGCTTCTGTAGACTAACGTAAAGGGTTTCTACTCTCTGCTTTGACATCTCAGTTCCCAGACCTTGCTTTATATAGCTCAGTGTTTTTGTACAATAAAACCTTTTTCTGCTCTCCTGAGTGTGCATTCTTGACTACCAATTAACCCATTCTGACACCTGGTCACTGCCTGACCATCAGGATAGTAAAGTGGGAGACACAATAGCACCTTGGTTAAAAGGCAGATTTGAAGGTCAGAGCATCTGGTTTCAAAATCTGGCTTAGGCATCTTTTCTCACTGTGTGAGCTTGGACAGGTTTTGTAACCTCTCTCACACTCACACTCTTCAAAATGTTAATAATAATAGAATGAACCTCATAAGGATCAATGAAATTATGCATGCATACTCGATTTAAAGAACAGGCTGAACTGAACAGGGTCAACAAGGAAAATGAAATTTCATTTTTTTAACACTATAACCTTTCAAAACCAACTTTAGAGCACCCTTCCTCTCTCCTGGACAATATTTTGAACATACTCTTTTGTATTTCTCAATCACTTTCAGAAATTCATTAATAAATAATCCTTATATAATGCATTTGAAGTATTGCTTAGTGTTTAAACATTTTATGTTCGATGTATTTTTTAACAAGTATTGTTTCACAACTAAAGCATCAATCTTGACCAATTTAAAGTTTCAACACTTCCCTACGCTCAGTCATGACCAACAAATCTCAATGGCCAATGCTGGGAGTGGACTTAACCTGTTTACCCAGTATTCTTTCCTATGTCCATCCCCACCTTCTCCTGGTCCCACACCTTCACTCACTAAGCAACTTCTAGCTCCCCAGATTTGGGGAAAAGGATTGCATGTGAGGAAAAGATCAAAGTCTTATTGAACTCTGGCAGTTGAAATCCAAATACAGGGGTTCTCTATTGCTATTAATTTTCTGAGTTATTCAAACATCACCCTACCCCTTGTGAGGGTTGTCCCAAACCCCTATTCTTGTCAAGGGGTACAATCTACCAGCCATCTCAGAACACACACTCAGCTTCTGCTCTATATCCTACAGAGCTTCTTACTTCTAGGATCACCACACCACTGCACACATCAAAGGTACACAAATTTGAAAACATATACCTTCCAACTTAGGTGCTAATAAAAAATAATATTTTAATCAAAAAAGGAAACACATCTTACGTTAATCTACATTTTTATAAATCTGATTTTTTTGGAGGTGCAAAATTACAATGAAAAATAAATGTGATGGTCAAGTTCATGTGTCAACTCAGCCAGGTTCTGGTGTCCAGATGTCTGGTCAAGCAAACATTTGCCTCACTGTTATTGTGAAGGTATTTTGTGGATTTAAATTATCATCAGTAAGTTGATTGCATCTGTGACTGATTACATCTACAACTAACTGAGGAGATTGCTTTCAACAATGAGAGAAGTCTTATCTCATCAGTTGAAGGCCTTAGCAGGAGAAGTGATGATTTCAACAATGAGAAGAGAGAATTTCCATCTCCACTTCAGTCACCTAGCTTCTTCAGATTTCACTGAAACCTTTATTAACATTCTAGGCTTGGGCCTACCCTCCAGAATTTGGATTTGCCCATCCTTTCAGTTTCAACAATTCCCTATGTGCAAGATAATTCTTATAAAAATCTCAAGTATTTACATCTTATTGGTTCTGTTTCCCTAGAGAACTCTAACAATAAGCAGTGTATTTAAAAATGTATATATCATACCTCCCTAATCATTCATTTTGAGGAACTCAGAGTAATTCAAGAACTTCAGATTCAGGACATTTATGAAAGAGGAATAATTATGACCAATGGAAAAGATCATTGAAGTCCATGCAACAATATAAATAGGACATGATCAGTATCAGAAGAGGGTACAAGTTATGCTTGATGTTTGCTGCTTGGCTTCCCTAATAATTTTATCAGTATAACTCTTATGAAAGTTAAAGCTCATTC
Source organism: Myrmecophaga tridactyla (assembly GCA_004026745.1). Taxonomy (NCBI): domain Eukaryota; kingdom Metazoa; phylum Chordata; class Mammalia; order Pilosa; family Myrmecophagidae; genus Myrmecophaga; species Myrmecophaga tridactyla. Next base: position 20,226 of record PVIY010029285.1, read on the forward strand.
TGCCTGTGATGGCAAAAATAATTCCTCTAGCTCTAGACTTTTTAGTGTTCTGTATTACTTTAAATAAGCTGTCGACTTGTTCTAAAAGTGTGCTATTTTTGGACTTTTGTTAAAATGACACTTGATATCTGTTTGTCTGTCATGAGCACCAAGATCATGCCCCCCATGAAAGTGGTACATATGAAACAATTCAGATAAGTTGCTCTTCCCTTTTCCTACATGTAATAAAACAGCTGCTTGTTATCTGTCAATTGTGGCAGACCTTGAATTCTGTGAATTTCTCAAACATAAAATGTTATTAATAATATTCTTATTGGAGAGCCTTGACCGCATTAGTGATTATTTTATATTTCTTCATTTTGCCCAGATGCTCTCTCTTTCAAAGCCTTATTCTCTTCTTCAAGCCCTCATTAAGCTTTCTTTTATTGCTACCTATTTATATTAGGCTGTCCAAAGTCTTTCCTATTTGGGTACTTTAATGTCAAAAATATACATTTCTGAACTGAATATCAACACAGAATGTAGGCCCAGATGACAATTTTGAATATCTAGTTCAAAATGCATATTTATAATGAAGACAGAATATAATGGAAATTACATTTAATTTTTCTCTATATATTTTGTAGCTGTTTGTCTTACCAGGAATAGTTTATTTTTAAATAACCAATAGTATCTAACATTTGAATAGCACTTTGCACATTTCAAAGCACTTTCAAATGCACCATCCCAGTAGTCAAACTAGACATCTATACTTATTCTGCTAGTTATATTAAGGACACACCATGTAGAGTTAGGATTTTCCAAAGGAAGGTCATGCTGATTTCCATGTTTCCTTTGCTCGGGTAGTGCCTAATAAAAACTTCCATTGTGGAAACTTACACAATTCAGAGTCCTAGATGCATTAAATGTCTTTAAGACTTTCCTCATAGAAAGCCCATGATATTTCAACAAAGTATTTTCAAAGGGATAGTGAGTTTAATTTCCCCTGTGGTGCCCAAAGACTTCATTTGAAGCTCAGCCTGATTACTATAGGCCCTAGGTGCATGGTATCTTCTGGAATTGTTGTTTAGAAAAATATTTAATACTTAAAGACCCTCGTGCTTTTTCTCCTTGCAATATTATATAGCTAAAAAAAATGAGCCCTGATTGATTCTTTTTGCCTTCAAAAATTAAGGGTTATGGAATCAGCATAACAAGGACAACTTACAAGACCAAAAATTCACACTTATTATTGATAAATTCTTGAATATCTGATAAAGGTTTCTTGAATCCTAAAGCTAAGCCTTCAGAGTAAGAGTCATAAAAATCTCTAAATTAAGACTAGATAGAGTTTTGTTTAGAATTCTTATAGCAACATTGAGGCAAATTTTGGTAACTCTTTTCTCCAGTATCCTCGCTTATTATGCAGCATGCCACCTCATTTCTTGAGGTGAACTTGAACAGTATGCATTCAAATATCTTTGACCAGCAGTTCCCACATTTAATTTGGTAAAGCACCTCAAAATCACACCTGACATTTTCCAAACAACGTACAAACTCAAGCAATGATAAAAGCAGGAAAACATATATATACATGAAATTGATATTTAAAAAATATAAGTAACTATCAAAGCAGATGTCAATAGTCAATGTTACAGCAATCTCAAATTTTCCCTGCAATGTGTATTCAAAAGATTACATTTGCTGATAAACAAGTAGTAACAAAGGAATAAGAGAAAATGATGGTCCCAAAACATACATTTAGATGCAAGAAATTTCTAATAAGTAAATTGCTTATTCTGCAAAATGAGAAAAGAGTGCCATTTTTCTCAATTGTAGCAGCACAATTACAATTAAAATTCTAGAATACCAACAGTCTTTAATATACACTGGGACCACTTTCTCAGCTCATGAGCTTTTATTTAAGCAATCCTATCCACCAAAAAGCAAATGGATACACGAATATGCAATAAATTTTGATAGTTTCTTCATTATGCTATCTTCTCAATGTTTTCCACTTTGCCAGCTCTATGTTCTAGATAAATATGCTCTTATCTAGATTATATTTACCAAATACATACTGTAGAATAGCTGTGTGTGTATGTGTGCACTTCTCACTCTCTGATAGGTTCCTTTCTGCATCTTTAACATTGGTTATCTTCAAGGCTCTGTTCAAGCACCTCTTTTCAGCTCACTTTCCATGCATTTAATCAGCCAGAAATGGGTACGGGTAAACTTCTAGATCTCTTGCAGAAATTCTTTCCTCTTATCAAGGAAATTTTGACAATTAACCTAACTACATATCAGCTTATGTTTTAAGGGAGGATAAGATAGTTGCATAAGAAGATGTTGAACCCTATTTAGGTGGAAAATATTTAAGAATGATATTTGGAGATATCCTGAGATGACTACTAAAGGATGTATAGGTTTTCACCAGGCAGAGATAGGAGAAGTCATGTTCCAGTTAGAGAGAAAAATAAGGGAGATAATGTATTATGCAGGACACTAGGCAGGTTCAAGGAACCTGGGCAGTGTAGGTTGTGTAGTGAGTAAGGTAGGTTGCACACTCTTCTACATGGATTCTGCCTGGATGTGGCTTTTCCATGTCTTAATGTCTACTAACTTCAATGTGGAGAGGTCTGAGAAAACTGAAAAGAGGAGGTAACGCATGCCTTCATAATGCTTGGAGCAGTTGCATTTACACTTTGCTGCCTGGTACCCCAGGGACACAAAGGTTACAAGAGGAAGGAATGGGAAGTAAAGGGGAGAAGAAGCACATAAAAGGTTTGAGCGGATGCCAGGGACAGAACAGCCCCCTCCAAATGTGTTCAACACATTTAAGGATGGTGAAATTCTTATCTCTTTTTTTCAAAAGTGGGAAAAAGGAGCAAAAAGGAAAAAATAACATATCAAAAATCTGTTTTTAAAATGATCACTAAGAGAAAGAGCCATTAGTGTATGGTGGTGCTAGAAGAGCAATGAGAGGATGACAATGTAATGTCAATACACTAAATGTTATAGAAATGCCAAGAGGATGGCAGGGATCCTTCACCTAAAGTTTTTAGCTTTAGCTCCATAATACAATATTTTAAAAATTCTTTATTTCCCAATTATAAAAAACACTTTTCCACTTCTATATAATTTTTAATGTTTTCAATTGTGAAAAATAACATATATACCAAAAAAGCAATAAATTTCCAAGTACATTTTAACAGGTAATATAATTTTATAGTAAAGTATATGTTAGTATAAAAAATTGATATTCTCTGGTTTATGTTTGAAAACATAGCTAATAAAGCTCTGTTGCCTCTGCACAAATTCACGTTGGCCACTGGTTTTCCATGGTCAAGTAGTTTGCCCTAAATTAAATAAAATAAATTTTGCAAGTCAGTTTTTGACAACTACTTTATTAAACAAAGGTGTATGGACCCTTGATTTTTTCACTTGACTAAAGTTAAATTCATCTTAAAACAACATTGTAATCAAAATGTTTCAATTTGTCTTGTCTAGACATCATGAATAATAGGGGAGACTTAAATATATATATATCTACATTTCAATGGTACAAACTACAACTGCATCAAATACTAAGAAATAACAACTTCCTGTAAGTAACATGGGGAATGACATCTCATTCCTCACGCAAATGGTGCTCAATAACCAATTGTTAATTATATAACTTTGGTGGATAACAACACTGTTCTTGAAAACCATTTCTCAAGTCTACTGTTCAATGATTCAGAAATAAGTGAAATATTTATAAATGTGGGGGCTTATTTTTCAGGATATGCCCACCTTAAATGTTCTCCTGGTGCCCAAGAGTCTGTGGAGGGAAGCTTTAACAAGTCTCTCCTGCCAGTTCCCAAAGGGAAGGATAAAAAGTTCACCAGGATTTACTAAAACAGCAACTTAGTAATTTCAGTCCTAAATAAATGTAGTTAAAACCTTATTTCCAAAGTTAATATCCAGGTGGGCCATGGTGGCTCAGCAGGCAGAGTTCTCTCCTGACATACTGGAGACCCAGGTTCAATTCCTGGTGCCTGTCCATGCAAAAGAAAAAAAAAGTTAATATCCTCAATGGGAGGGAGGGGTAATGGGTATGGTGTGTATAGATTTTTTTCTTTTCTCTCTTAATTTCTTTTTCTGGAGTGATGCAAATGTTATAAAAATAATCATGGTGATGAATACACAACTATGTGATGAAATTGTGAGCCACTGATTGTATACCATGTATGGACTGTATGTGTATGATGATATGTGAATAAACTTATTTAAAAAATTTTTTTAAGTTATCATTGTACTTGAAACCCTTTACAATAGGTTCAGTCTCAGTGAGCAGAGTGATGGCATTATAACCAATCCAGCTCCTTAAGATATGAAGCTCATACAACAACAGGTAGGCCTAAAAATACTGCTATCCTTCAATTTCAAAATCAAGCCATTGAAAAGAGATGATGACATTTCACATTTGTCCAAATATTTAGTCACTGTTCCTATGCTCATTTGTCCCAAGTGCTTTTTATCACACATCTTTGTTATTTATATAAAATTACACATTTTATTTAGTGATCATTCCATATGAGAAAACAGTTGATAGCAGCAACATTTGGAATAACATTTCATTTGCATAATGTTGTCATATCACACCTTATAGTCTGCATGTTCAGTTAAGCAGACCACAACCAAGTCTTCCTCTTCTTCATCCTCCTCCTCCTCATTGTCATCATTATCATCTCCACTCCCAGCACCACCACAACCACAACAAAATTTTGTTCAGTATGTAGTATGTTGTGGCTACCATTCTAAATGTCTTATATATTAAGTCATGTAATCCTTGTAACAATGCTATGAGGTAGGAATTATTATTGTGCTCATTTTATCATTTGGCAAACAGACATTTTAAAATAACTTGGACAAAGACACGGAGCTAGGATACAAACCCAGGGAGTCCAATCCTGGGATCATTCATTAGATGATGCAACAGAATTTCCAATATGTCCCTCTAACTTTAAAAAAATTTAAATTATTTCTCGTTTCAGTTTAGTTACTGTACTTCAATAATGTGAGTCTTTATACAAAAGTCAGGTCCACTTTCCACTCAGGTCTTTCCCTTACGTGTATTACTAATATCTTTTCAGATCATAAAAATAAGTGAAATCTAATTTTTTCTAGTTTTTTAATGGTCAGAAATAATATTTCTGTGTTTTTAAAATGCAATTTTTATGTTTTTAAAAAGTTTTTAAAATGCAAAGAATGCCATACTCTACCAGCATTTTTTCATTAATCATTGTTGCCTTTCATAATGGTTTCTCAGAATTGTTTTTTGTGTCCAATCCAATCAATCATATCAGTAAACCAAATACATTTAAGGTTTCAGTATACCTAGAATTTAAACTTGGCAGTTGTTAAAAAATAGAATGATGGAAATAGTTACCATCGAGTCTCTCACAGTTAGGAGAGGTAGGGTAGAGGTCATCCCGGTTCAAATCTGACTCTAACTCTTAGTACAGGTGCGACCTTGGGCAAGTTATTTAAACTCTGTGTGTCTCAGTTTTCTCAACTCTAAAATGAGGATAATCATATGTGCCTTGGGAAAGTATGTTCTCTGTGTTTTTCAAAAAGACACAGAGACAATTTAATTCTGTGGTTCATTCAGGATGTTAGTGGTAGCAGACCATGTACTAAGGAGCCCTTCCCTCACTGAGCCATGTATTTCCATGTTCCCTTGTCTGTGTCTCATTGCACAAGAAATAGCAAATTCAATAAACACGGAAACGTGGGAACATCACTAAAGCTCAGAAAAAACTCTGCATCACGCAAATCGTACAGGGGAAAACAAATAAGGATCTTTTAACACTGTCCTAGCACTATTAAAACCCATGTCATTCTTTCTTGCTCTAATGTCTCCTTTGGAGGATTCTTTATCACAGCATATAAAATGTACTCTTTTATGGTTTAAATGGAGGTTCTTCATTCAAAAGGGTACATGAAGTTTTGTCTAAAGTAATGTAATTTTAACCCCTACTCTTCTTTTTCATCTTGATACTCCCCGGTTAACTGAGAAAATAAAACAGGAATGAGGAATCTGTGGTTTCATCTGTCTACAATGCTGCAACAAAGCCATATCTCCCTTCCAAATCTTTTCACTGGAGCAGATTACCAAGAACACTTTATTACTTTGCAAGAATGGCAGCAGACAGGAAGTAGGAGACATGGATTTATTAGAGATTTTATCACGTCACTGTGCCTCCATTTTCTGGTCTATAAAATGCACACTGGAGATGAAAGTCTGTGCATATGTGTGTGTGTTGTAGGTGTATAAATAAATCTGTGGCAGTACAAAATTTATGTTTCACCCACTTTCAATCATATGCTTAAGTACATAATTATAGCTAATGTTTATCTAGCATCTATTATGAGCCAGGCATGATTCTAAGTACCTTAATATACTAACTCATTTAATCCTCCCAGTGTCCTTATGAGGTAAGGACTATTATTATGCCCATTTTAAACATAAGGAAACAGGGGCATAGAAAGGAAGAACTTGCCCAGGATTGAATAATTAGCAGGTAAAAGAACCACATTTAGCCCAGGGACTCTGGCTCCACAGTTCTCCCTCTCAATCACTACAATGCTATTTAAACATGCCTCATCAAATGTCACTTCCCAGTAATCACCATGGCCATGAGAAAGATAAAGCTCCTAGAATACCTAAAAAGAACAATAATTTTACTTACTTCAATACCACTGACAGGTAAAACAATCACAAGAACAGCTTAAAAGGCACGATGAACTATTTACCCACTTAAGCATATCTGTCTGCACTCAAAGACACTGAACATTATATCAACAGCACAAAGTAGCTCAGCATTTGTCAGCCTGACCTAAATAACTACTATATAAATGCAATTTAATTCATTGTTTCTATTGAGCATCTACTAAGTGAAAAGCAGGCATAGTTAAAGAAGCAAATTAAAAAAATCATTCCACATTTGCATTATAATAATTATATGCACTAATACTTCAAGATAAAATATTGAATAATATTCATCCAGATACAGCTAAGGTAACAATATTATTAAACAGTTCAGGAAAATAAGTATCCAAATACTGATTTTTTCCCTTTAAGATCTATTTATAAATTATTCAAAAAATTTTCTAAACAATTCTGTCATCAGTAGCCAAGAATAAAGTCAATCAGAACTCCAGATTTTGCATGTTATTGAATTCTGTCATCGTTTCAGCAATGAAAATTCACATTACTTAAGTATAAATTTCATAACAGGCTCTACATGGCTATTTCTTGAACCTGTACTTTGTTTCTTAGGGTACTGTTTTTTTTTAATTTCTGTGACTATTAGTTACTACCAGCCCTAAACTAAAATTCAAAGCTAAGAATCATATTTTAAATATTTTTTATCTGAGAAGTTGTAGTTTTACAAAGAAAATCAGGCAGAAAAACACAGAGTTCCCATATGCCTCTCACATACACACACAGTTTCCCTATTATTAACACCTTGCATTAGTGTGATAACTTTGTTTCAATATAAGACAAAATATTATTATAATAGTACTATTAACTATTGTTCACAGTTTACATTAAAGTTCACTGTTTATGTTGTACAATACTATGGTTTTTTTTAAATTTGTATACTAGTAACATATGCAACCTGAAACTTTCCCTTTTAACCACATTCAAATATACTTTTCAGTGATGTTAATTATATTCAAAATGTTGCACTACCACCACTGCCATCTGCTATAAAAACTTTCACATCATTCTAAACAGAAATTCTATACCAATTACTGTACTATAATACTATAACCTCATTCCCCACCCCTACCCAGGTCCCTGGTAAATTGAATTTCTAGGTTCTGACTCCATGAATTTACTTATTCTTATTATATCCTATCAATGACATCACCCAATATGTGTCCTTTCCTTTCTGGCTTATCTCACTTAAGAATGTGCCTTCAAGGTTGGTGAATGTTGTCACCTGTAGCAGAACTTCATTCTTTTTATGGCTGAATAATATTCCCTTACATATCACATTTTGTTTATCGACCCATCTGTTGATGGTCACTTGAGTTGCTTCCATCTTTTGGCAATTGTGAGTAATGCCTCTATTAACATTGATGTGCAAAAATTACTTTGAGTCCCTGCTTTTGATAGCATCTTTATATCCAGAAGTGGGATTGCTGGCTCATATAGCAATTCTATGCTTAACTTTCTGAGTAACCAACAAATTGTCTTCCATGGCAGCTGCATCATTTTACATTCCAATCAACAATGAGTGTTCTTATTTCTCCACATCTTCTCCAACACTTGCTATTTTCCATTTTTTAAATAGCAGTCATTCTGGCCAGTATGATGTGGTATCTTATTGTGGTTTCGATTTGCATTTCCCTAATGGCTAATGATGAGAAGCAACTTCTGCATGCTTACTGTCTTTGGAAAATTACATTTTCCTTTAGAGAAATATCTATTCAATTCTTTTGTCTATTTTTTTAGTCAGTTGTTTTTTTGTTGTTGAATTGTAGGATTCCTTTAAATATTCTTGATATTAAACCCTTATTGGATATATAGCTTCCAAATAATTTCCCTCATCCTGAAGGTTGTCTTTTGTTTTTACTTTCATGATGAAATGCTTTGACACATGAAAGTTTTAACTTTGATAATGTCCCATTTATCTATTTCTTTTTCTTTTGCTGCTTATGATTTTGGTATACTCTAAGAAACCACTGCTTACCTCAAGGCCCCAATGATGCTTCCTTATAATTTCTTCTAGAAGTTCTTTAGTTTTGTTTCTTCTATATATTTAGGACTTTGATTCATTTTGAGTGAATTTTTATATATGGGAAAGGTAGGTGTCCACTTTCATCCTTTCTAATATAAAGATCCAGTTTTCCTGGAAACACTTGTTGAATAAATTGTTGTTTCCCAAATGAAACTTGGCACTCTTGTAAAAAGTCAGTTGGCCCATCTCTGAACTCCCAATTCAGTTACATTGCACTATATGTCTGCCCTTTTGCCATCCTATTTTGATTACTGTAGGTTTTTTTTTAAATCTTCAAGAGTGAGTCTTCTAACTTCATTCTTCTTTTTCAAAATGCTTTTGGCTATGCTACTTTGGCTCCCTATCATTCCATACAAATTTGATGACTGGTATTTCCATTTCTGCAAAAAAAAAGGTTGTTGGCATTTTGGTTTGGAATAAAATGAATCTGTAAATCTCTGTGGGTATAACTGACATCTTGACAATATTTAGTCTTCCAATGTCCTTGGATTCTTCCATTTATTTATTTATGTCTCTTTGTAACATTTCATAGTTTTCAATGCATAGGTCCCCTACATTCTTGGTTAAATTCATTCCTAGGTATTTGATTCTTTTAGTTGCTATTGCAAATGTGATTTTTTTCTTGATTTCCTATTCAGAATTTTCATTATAAGTGTGTAGAAACACTACTGATTTCTGCATGTTGATCTTTACCTCATTAATGAGGATGTAGTAACTTTGTTGTGGATTTTTTTAGGATTTTCGTTATATAGGATCATCTCATCTGTAAATAGGGAAAGTTTTATTTCTTCCTCTCCAATTTGAATGCCTTTTATTCCTTTTTCTTGTCCAATTGCTGTGGCTAAAACTTTTATGTTAAATAATAGTAGTGACAGTGGGTATCCTTATTTTATTCTTGATCTTAGAGGGAATGGTTTCAGTCTTCATTATTGAGTGCAATTTTGGTGTGTTTTTCATATATGTCTTTAATCAAGTTGACACATTTCCTTCTATTCATAGTTTTTTTAAGTGATTTTATCAAAAAAGCTGCTGGATTTTGTCAAATGCCTTTTCTGTGTCAACTGAGATGATCACACGTTTATTTTCCTTTGTTCTATTAATGTGGTATATTATATTAACTGATTTTCTTATGTTGAACCAGACTTGCATACCTGCAATAAATCCCAGTTGATCATACTGTACACTTCTTTTAATTTCCTGTTTAGTTCAGTTTCCTAGCATTTTGTTGAAAATACTTGCATCTATATTGATGAAGGATATTAATCTGTAATTTTATTTTCCTGAGGTATCTTTATCTTGCATTGGTTTTAGGGTGAATGTTGCCTTCTTTGATTGAGTTACAGAGTGTTCTTTCCTCATCATTTTTTTTTTGGAAGAGTTTGAGGAGGATTGGTGCTAGTTCTTCTCTGAACATTTGGTAAAATTCACCAGTGATGCAATCTTTCTCTGTTGGGAAGTTTTTGGTTAAAAATTCAATCTATTTGTTATAGATCTGTTGAAATCTCTACTTTCTTGAGTTAGTGTAGGTAGTTTGTGTATTTCAATATTCTCTTATGATCCTTCTTATTTCTGTGGAGTCTGCCATTGTGTACCCTCTTTCATTTCTGATTTTAGTTATTTACATACTCTGTTTCTTTGTCAGTCTAGCTAACTTTGTTATATAACAAAGATTAAAGCATGTATACACCACATATCTATATGACCTTTATTTTCTCCATTATGCTCACTTTTGATTTATTTTGCTCTTCTTTTACTAGATTATCCAGTTTTAATGTTAGCCTTCTGATTTGAGAGCTTCCCTCTTTTTAATGTAAACAAGTAGAACTATAAATTTCCTGTGCTTCGTCTTTGCTGAATCCCATTACTTTAGGTGTTTTGTGCTTTCATTTTCATTTGCCACAGAATATTTTGTAATTTCCATTATGATTTCTCCTTTGACCCTTTGTTTAAGAGTGTGCTATTTAATTCCCACTATTTGTGAATTTTCTATTTCTCCCTCTGTTATTTATTTATTTCTACCTTTATTCCTTCATAATCAGAAAAGCTACATTGAGTGATTTTAATATTTTAAATTTATTGAGACTTATTTTATGGTCTGTCATGGAAAATGATCCATTTAGACTAGGGACAAAGCTAACACTTTTCTGGAAAGGCTGTGAATGATGATTTCATTTTAATATATTACTTTTAATCTTCATGTAACTAACTGAGCACAAGATGGTAGTTAGAGTCACTCATCATCTAGAGATTAATTTCATATTGCTACTATAAAAAATACTGCAGCTACTAACTTAAAACAATGCAAATTCATTATCTTACATTTCAATAAATCAGATAGGAGTCTCACTAGACAAATATTAAGGTGTTGGAGAGCTTGCATTTCTTCTGTGGACTCTACAGGAGTATTCATTTCCTTGCTTTGTCCAGTATCTAGAGGCTGCCCATACCCTGGGCTCATCGCCCCCTTCCTTCTTTAAAGCCAGCAATGGCAGGTCCAATTCTTCTCATGCTTCATCTCTCTGATATTTATTCTTCTGTTTCCCTCTTTCATATTTAAGGGCACTATGATTACATTGGGACCACCTGGATAATCCAGGATAATCTCCTTGTTTTGAGAAAAGCTGATTAGGAAACTTAATTCCATATGGCCATGTAACATGACACATGTACAGGTTCTGGGAATTAGAACATGGGACATCTTTGGGAGCCCATTATTCTGCCTACCACAATGGGCATTTTTCTCTTTGCTATTCAGACATTATTCATAGTAGTCCTTTTGTTGTATAAAGAAAGCCTGAGGAATAGTTTCTAAATGCATATGTATAATATACATGTATAGAATGTATGTATAATACGTGTGTATAAATAAAAACATCGAACTTCCTGTACCCTATAACTGAAAGAATGTGCAGCTCTCTCCCTCTAGCAATATATAACCAGGCGCCTCTTCCCCATCCCAGGCTGCCATTGTCTTGGTCTGAGTCCCTTCCACTTTGTGCCAGGACTGTCCACACTGACTTTTTACCAATCTTTCCCTTTTCCAACATCCTTCTTACAGATAACAGTCATTTTCTATGATGCAAATCTTATGATGCCCCTGATGTTCAAAATTATTTCGTGGCTCTACATTACCTACAAAACAAACTTTTCATTGAAGAAAGATTTCTGCCTTTTTTTTTTTT
>PVIY010029286.1:0-32157 GCA_004026745.1 Myrmecophaga tridactyla
ATGCAAATTCCATCGAGAGGCAGGAAACTCGCTTAGATGGAGGGGGAAGAGGAAGAACACAGGAGAGCGCAGGTGTGAGCGCCGCTTCCCCGTCCTGCTGGCATCCGAGAGGGCGTCAGGGCTGGGCAGCTGAGCAGTGCTGTGCGGGCACAGTGACAGGTCACCGAAAATTGGAGCCACGACCCACCGGTCTAACGTTTGTTGTCCTGAAAGCAAGCGCTCCCTTAGGCCCGTGGCGGACCACGGCAGGAGAAAGGTCATCTCGTGAAGGGCGTGGACGGCCAGGGCACGGCAGAGACGCGCAGGGCACGGCCTCCGCACGCCGGGCGCCCCCTCGGTGGCCGGGTCAGTCCCAGGGCCGCCTGAGGGCCGGGAGCTTGCTGCGGGGAAGGGACCGCGACGGCTGCTCTCAGCCCCCGGCCGGGGTCACCTTCCCTGGGGAACCGCCTGCAGCCCCGCCCCGCATTCCCGCCCTGGCTAGCCGGCCTGCCACTCGGGGCAGAAAGTCACGGCTCTTCAGAGAGTGCCAGCCGGCCCCTTGCCTGGCTTACACGTGTGCAGACAGCCCATATACGGCGTAAATAGTTCTAGAGGGAGCCGGTCTACACGGTTGAAAGCAAAATTGCTTCCACAAAAAGCAAGATACTTTAGACTGGTCAGCGTGGACGAAATTCCATTTCATTTCTCTCCTGCTGGGCTTGGCGGCGGGCCCAGCACCGGCCCTAGCAGTCCAACACGTTTCCTCCAGCCGCTGCCGTGTGCCCCGACCCCAGGCCTGGCCGCGGGAAGGCTGACCGAGCCCCACCTGGGCTGCAGCCCCCACCTGGCTCACCGCAGTCGGCCCCAGGTGAGCGCGCTCTTGAGTTATTCCTCCTCGGGTAGAAATGCCTTTGTTTGCGCTCCTTCCTTTGCAAGGGGTGAAAACCCAACTCAAAGCTGCTCTAGCCGAGAGGGGAAGCGTGCCCCCGCCCCACGCGGCAACCCCGGCACAAGGGCACCCCCAGTCCCCCGGGCTTTAATCCACCGCTCGGCCACGTCCCGTGTGGCCAACGCGGATTGTCGCTGTGTCCACACCCGGCCGTGAACACAACGCAGAGCTGGGAGTGCCCCAGTGATTCCCGGTGATACGGCCCAGGATAAATGCATGGGACTTGATTTCACAACTGAAATAAAGCTTCATGACCCTTGTACGTCGGTCCAAAGAGGAGGGCAAACAATTATTAACTTACACTGCAAGTAGGAAAACCTAAAACTGATACATATTTTGTTTAAAAAAGGACCACTATATACCACATCATTTTATCAAGATTACAAACAAAATCAAACTACACAGTATAAGGATAATACATGGGTGGCAAAATTATGAAGAAAAGGGAAGGAACGATGAACCCTGAATTCAGAATTTGGAGGAGGAGGCGGGTGTTCATGGGAAGCAGCACAGAGGAACTAAGACCGTATGGGAAATTCTGCATTTAAATTGGGTGATAGGTGCGCAGGCATTTATCTTATCAATAGGCTTCACACTGTGAATAAACTATGCATGTATATTTTGTATATATTCCTCTTGTAAAGGGGGCAAAAAGTAAGGTAGAAACCAGGAAGTATAAAGCGAAATCCCCATACACGTATAACACTTGCTGATAATTTTTAAACCACACGTGTGTAAGATAAGAAATTTCAGACTTTTTAAAAAAAGAAATTTGCATTTTTCATAGCATATATAAATCCACTTGCTTACTCATTCAGAGGACACTTTGAGGGCCAGAGGCTCACCAGGCAGTGGGCTCCGTCCTAAATTGCACAAGGAGAAGCAGGCAGGATCCTGGGGCTAAATAACCAAGCGCCTGCAGATGAAAGCAATGGTGCCTTGCTGTCAAAGTAGGAGACTGGACTTTATTTTCTAATCTATTGATATAAAACTCGTTTTCTGTCATGAACATTTTTATGGGTGAAATCCTAGATTTTCCAACATGTTTAGAAATCAGAAAAGTATATTCTTCTTACATGTATGAATCTTGTAGTAAGCTATTACTCAATTCTCTTGCTATTACTACTGGACCTTCAGTTGATTCTCTTGGATTTTCAAGTTTAAAATTATAGAAACAGAAAATATTAATGTTATCCCTACTTTTCTAGTGACATATTTTTCTTTTCTAATTGCAATGGCTAAACTAATAGGACAACATTAAATAAAACTGTGAAAAGGCAGTACTCAGCTTCTTCCTGATCACAAGGGAAAAATTTCCAGAATTTTGTCAATAATCTAAATTCTTGGTTTATGATATTACCTAAATACCCATAGCTTCCTAGTTCATTAGGAATTTTTATCAAGAATGAAATTTGTATTTCTTTCTGTTATATATGAAAATGATAATGTCACTTGTTTCTAGCACAAATGAATATGGTGAAAATGTGAATAGACGTCTTAATATTGAAGTTATACTGGCATTACCGAGATGAATATCACTTGATTATAGTATATTTTTTTCTTTTCCATTTGAAAAAAGTTAACACAGATAAAAGAACAGCAAATAATAAGGTATTATATATCATTAAATAAATTATTATTAAAATTAAATTAAATAGTAATATTAAATTGAATAAGATTAAATAATACTAAACATCTGTGGACCCATCACATCAAATTAACAAATACTAACAATTTATATTTATATTTACTGTGCACATATATATATGAAATATATAAAGTTTAACTGCCTGATTTCAGCATTCTAGTTCTTCTTCCTTTCTTCCTTCTCCAAAATTCACAACGATGATTCTAATGTACCAAGTCGCATGTGTTTGTACTACTGCTATCTTTACCACACACACCCTGGCCCAGAATTCATTTTATTTGCATTTTAGAGAATATCCTTTATCTGACTTCCTTGATTTGAAGGATAAGTATTTGATCATCAATTTCTTCAAGCTGGTGGTATAGCCTTCTTCATAAGTCTTTTTTCTCTAACTTGCTTCTTTTCTTTTTATCCCCTTTATGTTTGACTTAGTCCTATACTATTTCCTCTGTGATTATCACTTTTTGAATTCTAGCCATTCTTTCTGGACCAAATGTTTGTTGAAAAATATGAAGGTGAAATAACATAGGAATGAGCTGAGTCATTAGTGAGCTTGAGCGTTTTATTCTACTTTCACCCTTCTATTATTTTGGAGTTTACACATACAATATCTACTAGTTATTGTTTAATTTGAACTTTTCTAAAGCAAAGCTTAAAGGGACTCATTAGTTCTGTCTTTCTTCTAAATAAAACCCTCTAAAGATCACACTCATAAACTTCCCCTGCCCTTGCCCCTACTCATGTCATTGTTTTCTGAAATTATATTCCAACTTAATATTAAATAAACAATGCTTATTTAGAAACATCATTACCTTTTAGCATTTTCTCAATTTTTTTTTGCTTCCCATAACTTAAAGATTCAGTTCTCTTAAGCTAAGTTGCATACACTTTGCAAGTGCTTTTAGGTATTATCTCCAGGTAACTTTTCTGAATGCTTGGATGAGAGATAATTGGAGATATTAGTCCTTTGACCCCTGTTTCTAATTTGTTGATGAAAATTCTAAAGTTAGCCTGTTACACAATTATTTGATTCTTGACTTTTCTTTATTAGTTTTTACAATTATTTCTTATCCCTGATATTATAAAATTTCACTAGAATAATCTCAGTGTGACAGAGAAGTACTTTGTTGTTTGAAAATCTCTTCAACAGCTGTGGAGCTCTTTCAATCTGACAGATGATGCTTTTCTTTTCTTGGAAAATTTACAGGTTTTATTTTCTCAAATATTACCTCTCTATAATTTTTCTCAATCGTTATTCCCAGATTTATGCTGGAACCTCTAACATTTAAATTTTCTTTCTCACTTTTTCATAAACCTTACCTCTTTCTGCTGCTTTTTAGAAGATTTCTTCACTTGAAGTTCTAGTTCATTTATTAACTTCGGTTCTGTTCCATTTCCCCATTTATTGTATTTTTTTTATTTCTGAATTTTTCATTTTGTTTTGTAACCAGCTGAGCTTGCTTAATAAGGGGCTTTAAATTTATTAACTATTTTATTTTGTGTCCTGTATTCCTTCCTTTACCACTGCAGATGAAAGCACACTTATTTAAACTTCTTTTCAATTTCTCCATCATTTCTGAATTCTCGATATAAGCTGCTTGTTGGACTTTTTGTCTGTTTTTGATGGTGTCCCTTTTCCCTGTGCTTTATAACCCCGCAATGCTCCCTTGTCCTTCTATGGGCACCTTCTCTCCAGCCTGCTGTGCAGCTTGGTTGGCTCAAGGAGGTGGACTTGGCACCGGGGCTGGTGCCTGTGGCAGCCCACGGGTGGGCTTTGCTGTACAAGCTTCTTGGCCCTGGGTCAGGCCCAGCCTCAGGGACCTCATTTTGCGCCCTGTGCCCTCCGAGTCGAGCCCAGTTCCACACTCTGCCATGCAGGGGCTGCAGTCAGCACTCTGAGCTTGGCTGCGAGTGGGTGACGGGCTCACAGCTCAGGCAAAGGGTGGCTGGACGAAAGCCTGGTGACAAAAGCCATGCCTCCAGGCCCTTCCCTCAGTGGTCACCTTACGGTCCCTGGCCCCAGCCTGGTTGACCTTTAGGAACCCCTTTGGACAGGAAGGCTGTCTCCAGAGCTACCCCATCTGCCCACACTGCTCATTTCTGGGATTTGGGGAACACCAGATGGTAAATGGTAAAATCACTGCTGACCCTGCTGCATTTCAGATTCTGGGCCCCTCCTTCATCCAGCAGCGCCGCGTACTCCTCAGACCTCCCAAGTAGCTGCCCTGTGCTTTCCATCTAGTTAGTGCCTGCAGCGGGCGAACCAGCACCTCTTCCGTAAGAGAATTTATAAAAAGTAAGGAACTAGATCCATGAGAAGGATAACTAGCAGATGAATATATATACATCTAATGCAACCCTAAATGGGCACCTTTAACGTGAATGGAAACTATATATACATAATCACATGATGAGATTACCAAAAATTATGCAAGTAAAACAAAGTCAGCAAATGATTAGAATTTTTGTTAGTGCATAGGATAATAAAGAGCATTTATATCCCAAATCATTGTATTTTGCCAATTTTTGACATGGACCTTTGCACGTTTTAATGTCTGAAAGGAGACGCGTCTTACCAGGATGCAGCAGCTTGTATTTAACATGACCTTGCATTTCCCTCTTCCATGATGATGGTTAATGGCTTGTAGAGAGGAAAAGAAAGCATTATTTTAAAAAGCCACACAATGCCTATGATTACTTCCACAAATATAAAACATTTTCTCACGAACTAGAACAAATGTATGACACTATGAGAAGGAGGTGAAAATAGAGGGTTTATGGGGAAAATGCGCCAAACACAAACTGGACTGTACTTAACAGTGGCATTTTACCCCTTTCTTCACAGTGACAGATGAGCCCTACCCACACTGGCCAGTAATGGGGGTAAGGTGTATGGAAGGGTCTGGGTTTTCTTTTTTATTTTTATTTCTTTTCTGGAGTAGTGAAAATGTCCTAAAATCGATCATGGGGCCGGATGCACAGCTATGAGTTGATACTGCGAGCCAGGGATTGTGCACTTTGGATAGTTTCTATGGGGTGTGAGTGAATCTCAATAAACGGCATTGTAAAGGCACCCACGTGAGCAATGCTCTTGGTGGCACAGAGAGGGGACTTTTTTTTTGGGGGGGGTACATACTCGCTGATACTATTGAGTAGAAAAGTAACCGGAAGAATTAGATTCTGAGGTAAAAATTTAGAAAATAAATATAAAAAACATACAAGTAAGAGAAACATTAAAATAATAAAAAAGTCTAACTGAAAACTAACAAGATTTCAATAGGTAAAAAATGTTTAAATAGAACAATTGAATAGTAAGTAAATCAATGGAGGAATATATCCTTCTCATAGTTTGGAATATTCAATCATAAAGATGTAAAATTTTCCCCAAATTGATCTGTACATTCAACGTGATCTCAGTCATGACCCAGAGCATTTTTTTTAACTCCAAAAATTGACCTTAAAAGTAATGTGACACTGCAGTGGACCAACTGTAGCCAAAATGAACACAACAGGAGCTCCAGAAAGAGGAGCTGCGTGGAGGACGTGTGCTTGCTGTCACGGCGGCAGGGCGCGTGGGATAAGTACAAGGAGAGAAAACTAGACAAATACGTGAGCGTCAGAGACAGACCCGCATCTATAAGGACAAAGGCAGCACTGCAAATAGAGCAAAAGCACAATTTATTCAATAAATGGTGCTGGGCAATTGGCCGTCGCCAAGAAAAATGCAGCTTCTCTGCATCTGTTATAGATATCGACCGAGATTCGGTTCTAGAAGGGATGTAGCCCAAGAAAGGAAAAGCCAAATGATATCGTTTCTGGAGGGGACTATGGGATTTTAGAGTGATGAAGTTAAAATAGGAGAGGATATCCCAAATGGTATGCAAAAGACACTTCCCACAATGAAAAATATTGATAATTTCAACATTAAAATTCTAAAAACTTTATTAATCCATAAAACACCATTAAGAGGAAGTGAAGGCAAGCCAGTGTGGAAAACTAACAAAGCCGAGGAGCCACAATCATAAAGAACAAACAATAAGGAAAAAGGAAGATACATTTGAAGATGGCCAAAGGAATCGTGCAGAAGAAGAGAAGCCAGTCGGCGAAATGAAGACACACCGAAGTGCCAATCTCACTGTGACTGTGAAAAATGCCCATTTAAGACATAACGAAGTAGTTTAAACGTACAGGGACGCCTCCCACGGCCACGGCGCACCTCGAAGGCCACGGGCACCTCCGCCTGGCCTTGCGGGAGCCCAGCACCCGGGGGGCGAGGGCGGGGGCCGGGGAGGGGGCGGGGGCGGGGGCCGCGGTGGGGCAGGCTTGGGTGGCCGTTTCACACCCAGACACGCACCGCGGAAACGCGGGCGTGGGCGTCCCCAGGGTTGCGGAATCAAACCTTTTGAAAACATTATTCGGAACAGCCTGAAGCTGCAAGCAGCTAAGATGTCCAGTGACTAGAAAACCCGATGAATACATCGTGGCAATGCTACCAGCGGGAGACACGGATTACGGGAATTAGCTGACTACAGTTCACACAACCTGGAAGCCCTGTGCACACGCACGCGCACATGCACATGCAGCCACACCACGTGGCTCCGTTTAGCCTTGTTGGGCCCAGGAGAGTTAGGGGCTCAGGTGGAGGAGGGAGCGCTAGGGGTCCGGGGGTCCCTACCTCCTCTGCGTCAGGCCCTGAGAACTCAGTGCCCGGGCCCCAGGGCTGTGCCAGAGCCAGAGGGGACCGCACCGGCCGCACGGGAGCGCGATGTGGGGAGCACCTGGAGCACCCGGGGCATCCGGATCAGCCCACCCAGCAGGGCTCGGTGTCGGAGGGGGCGTGCCTAGGGAGCAGAGGGAGGAGGGAGGAGGGGGCAGAGTAGGACAGATGGAAAGACGCTGCGCCGGGGGTAGGTGGGGGGGTTGGGGACAAGGAAGGACTGGGAGGCAAGGGGAGGCGGGGAAGAGGCAGAGGGGAGGAAGAGGCAGGGGGAGGAGGAGGAGGGAAGAGGAGGAGGAGGAGGAGGGAGGAGAAGGACAGAGGAAGAGGGGGGCAGGGGGAGGCAGGAGGAGGCAGGAAAAGGCAGGGAACGGATTCTGGAGCACAGCTGCTGACTGTCTGGGATGCCAGACCCTATGGTGGAAGCTGCCATATAAAGCTCCGTGGGGACATAGGCTCTGGCTCCATAGAAACTTCCAGCAAATGACCGCTGAACTGGTTTACTCAGTACAAAGGGTCCAAAAGAGCAGGAGGAGAGCCCGCAGTGGCCGCTGTCCTGAGGAGGCCCGTGCTGTGGTCAGGGTGGGTGGACACGGAGAGGGACGGGGCAGTCACTGAGAGCCCCATGAGCAACCTGCCCCCAGCTCCAGGTTGGACCAACACCCCCCGGGACCACGCGGCACCTGCCCAGGAAGAGAGAGGAGGGGCCTGGGGCCTCAGTGAACCCCAGCAACCCCTAGAGCTTCAAGACACTGTACGTTGTTCAAGTCATTAAGTTGGCCGCAATTTGATGCAGTAGCAAGAGCAAACCAAGACAACGTGCAAAATGAGGCCCATGAGCCAGAAGTAAATCTCTATAAATGTCTGCTCTTTCCAAAAGCATGACCAATTTTAAGTGATAAGAAACATTGCATTACTGTTTAATTAAAAGCCACTGTGTCTTAGTGGTAAGGTAATAATTGTTTTATCCTACGTTTAATTAAATGTGATATGTGTTTCTGACATGGCTGAATTCTGCATAATGAGCATGCAGTAATCAGAAAAAGTGCACACACACACACACACATATATATATATCTCAGGTTGAATCGTGGGGCATGTTTGTGAGCAGTGCTGGCACATGAATTGGTTTAAGCCTCTGGGTCTCCCTGGCACTGACTGGGGAAATCTTCACTGTTGTAGAATAAATCGCTCCCTGCACCGCTGGTGGAGAGGCTGCACACACACACACGTGACTGCCAAATAGGTTTCCTTAAGAACGACCATCTTTCTAAGGATTACCTGTGGCCTCCAATGTAACATTTGAATGTGTTACATAGAATACATTATTAATTAAACTGTCCTAAATTACCATACAAAATATGGTGAAAATTCATATAGCCATTTTCCCCCTATGTAATAATAAATAAATAGACAATCGGACAAAAACATCTGTTTTGACACCTCAGTTTCCTATTAATTGAAGCTGGTAGAGCCTTCTGTCGTGTTCTAGAATGATGGCTTTGCTCTCCAAAGCTGCTACCACTGCTTGTACCTCTGAATCTCAGAAAGAGACGGCCAAGGATTGGTGTTGATTCAAACATTTGAAAGAGAAATACTTCTATCTAAAAAGATGACTTTATGTAATTGTCTGAGATTTCACAATAAAAATTGCAACTAAATATATCCTTTCTCTTCAAAATATGGCAATCAGATCAGCCTGTTGCTTTGTTATGTTTAAGATATCTATTCTTTACTCCTGAAAATTTAATCTATTACTTTTCTATTTATCTTCTAATAATATTTGCCACCATTTCTTCAGATTATGGCTAATCATGAAATAACTTATAATTTTAATATTTCAGAATATTAAAAAGCCAATAATTGGGAATTTACTTTTCACAGTTATAAACACAAGTGATTTTTGTTTAAAATTTCCTCAAATGAAGGAGCTCATAAAAATTTTAATAGTCACATGTTCATACTAATAAAAATGTCAATTCCTCTCAATTAAGTCACTTAACTGAACCCCTGGAAATATCACTTAAAAACCATCAATTTTGAAAGTATAAAAATTATCATTTTGAAGGTGCATCGATTGCTGTATTATATTGTTTATTTAATGATAATCTCATTGCCAGCAAAACTTTTTAATAGAAGTTTATAAAGAAAATTATCCAACTGTGAAATTGGAAGCAAAACTGTTGCAGCTCAACTGAATTTTATTTTTTACTGTTTTGCCAACAGTAATCTGCACTTGCTTTTATAGTGCCTCCAACTAAAAAGGATTATCTGGTCAGAATATCTCATTACATAATAAATGTGCTTCATTTCTTCCAAGTTCTTATAGCTGACAGCCAAAATGAATGTTTTTCTCAGTGCTGGCACCAGGGATACTTCTGCAGAGACTATTTCATGGTCCATTGAGCCCAAAAGGATATTGTTTTTAAAGGCATATTATCAGGAATGACGATCCAGCCATAGCATACGCTTTTGCAGGTACCACCAAAGCTAGAGCACATTCCCATAGTTTAGTTGGTATTTTGAAAACATTACTATCCCAAAGAAATCAGATACAAATTGTGCATTTCCCGACACCTTTATAGTTCTACCTACATGACATTTAAAATATCTACATATGTGTATTTGGAAGCTTTGGCAAGGTAAGCATGCAGGGCGTAGTGTATTAAATTATAAATATTTTCAAATAACAAGCCATTTCTTCTCACCATCAGATAATGTTGCTTCCTTGAGTCCTCACCCGACCTTCCATCACTAGTCACACCCTTAGCAAGCCTGCATTTCTCCTCTCTGCTTTTGCTGTAATGTGTGTAAGACATTCACCGACGCACTTGGCACCAAGCATCCTGTTTGTTCGTTTATATGCCACTGTCTTACAAGATTAAATTGCATGAGGGTAGAGCCCAAGTATTCCCACTGTTGCATCCTAATGTCAAGCACAATGACAACATAGAAGGAGCTCAGTTTTTTCAGCATGAAGCAGCTTTCAAAATAATAAATACTGTCTACATCAGAAATGTCACAGATGCTCATGCAACTTTATAGATTTAATGTTTTGATGGTTGGCTTAATCTTCTGATGAAACGATATCAGCTGGATTGTTTATTTCTCCTGAATAATTATTTAAGCTTCCTTCTCATGCCTTATTGAACATTTTCACAGAAAGAAATATAGACCTTCTGGTATTATTACAATAAATTTAGCATCAAACTTTCAACTATCTAAAGGATGTATCCTCTAAAATGAAGAAAAACAAAATCTAGACTAGAACAATGGGATTTATTTAAAGGCAGAAAAGAATGACTTCAAAGACATGAGATGTTAAGAAAAAATTAAAGGAGAATATATTAGAATACTTTACATAGAAAATCATTGACTGGAGAATATTAAATATAATAGAATTACATTTCATCTAGAATTAATGAAATTGTTAGATTTTCAATTAAATATCTGTATAACCATAATGTTTTAAGTGATTTTTATTATTTTTCAAATTTTAGAATCAACCTATCAATAAAAAATAGAGTCTAATCATATTTAAAGAATATTACATATGTTATAAATCTGAACAGTACAAATACAACTATAGCAAATAGAAATTAGGAGGTAGATATTGGTAGAAGAGATTAGTATAAAAGAGAAATAACATAGTATCATGTTCAATGGCTTGAAGTCAGTAAATTCTGCTTCTAATGAACAAATGACAGCATAAATATTTACAATGTATTATTTAAAATTATAGAGAAATTAGAAGAACTGCAAATAATAATTTCAGTACTAAAATAAGAAGACACTAGAGGAGGAGGAAGAAGAGAGGGGAACTAAATATGGCAGAAAGCCAAGATATCCTTTTCAAAACCAATGTATCCATAGAGAGATAGAATTATATAGTTTACAATGCGATCATTTGAAGAACTGAAGAAAAAGAAACTCCAGGCAACTTTTGCCTTTGGAGGATGGGACTGTGAAAGGGCCTAGTCTAGTGACAAAACCCTTGCTTTGCATCTGTACCTTCATCTGCTGTTACTGTAAAGGATATGCACAGATTGCCTCACTATTATGCCAATAATAACTATAAATAATAACAGTCGTAAAACCATGTTAACTCCTTCAATCCTCAATATTTAATTGTGTGTAGAACATTTTGGTTCTTTATGAACTTGTATCAATTCAAGTGATCAAAGAGTTTGCACAGTTCATTTAAATAAGAGAAATCTAATAGAGACACAAGCTATATTTTACGTCCATACATGCAGAGGATGAGAAAAGCGCTTAAAGACCTATTTTACCTTAATAAAACTCAAAGTGCGAGTATGACTATCTTTCAGAAAACTGTGCTGTCCACCTAAATACCATTTCAGTCATAAGTTTATACTATGAGAGATTAAACATAGTTTTCACAGGAACTGAAATAAACCCTAAATCCAGTTATCCCATAAGATTCCTTACCAGTTACTCGCTCTAATATATGGAAAGAAAAGATCATCTCCTAACTTTATTTTGTTGAGGTTCTTTCACCAGCTCTGAGAAGGGTCAGAAGTTATCACTGTGAGAAAAACAGCTGGCCTCATTAGGTTGAAATTTACAACAGGGGGATAAATGGCAGAAGGAGAACACCATATGAATATGGATCTTGTGCTTTGTATCTACATGTGGAGTAAATTATTTATGTGAATATATAATATATATTATAATATGTAATTATTATGTGAATTATGTCTAATTCGCATAAGTGCCAGTCAGGAAAAAAATGTTGCTAAACTGCTTTCTTTATTAAGTAAATACGTTTTAGGAATTTGAATTTGAAGAACGAAAGAAAAACAGAGGACTATCATTTTAAAAACATTTTGACAGTCTTATTAATACCACTCTAGTTTACAATTACTATTGAGAACCAACATTAAAAGAACACATTTTACAATTAATTCTCTCCAGGAATTCAGACAGCCAAAAGACCTTCTCTTGACTCATTTAAGGAAATGGAGGAGAGAATATTTTGCAATTATGATCTTTTTAAAACTCTACTTCAACGTAATGTTTAAAAGTGTTATGTATTATGTTCTCTTAAGTGTTAATAAATGTTCAGGCTTTTTAAAACAGAATTTTAGGCATAAACATATTCCTTACTATTCTTCATTTCAGAAAATTGGTGCATGAAATTTATATTATTTAACCTTATTTATTCCATGAATTTCCAGTGTAAAATTTGAGATGCGTATTTATTGAATAATAATAGCTGCTGGAAAGCTTATAATGTAATTGTGAATGGTAACTGGCAGGTTAGTCAGGAATGAGAGAAAAACCAGTGGAGTAGAACAGAAGGAAGCCAAAAATCCAAGACAGAAAATACATAAATAGCAGCAATATCACTACAGAAAGCATATTCTTATTTCCTGCTTCCCACCCTCTTTGACTTTTTAAAAATATATATTCATATGTTGCAGGGATCCTGTAAGTTCTTAGGCCTAGAGTTTGAAAAGGGCATTTTTCTCATTTTATTTATTTAAGTTCATTATAAAAAGTGGAGCCAGCCCAGTCAGTTCAATATTTGCAGAAGGCAGACCTGCCTCCTCGGTCTGACAATCGCAATTGCGAAAACCAACTCCATGCAAAATGCCTTACAGTATCCATCCCCTACTGTTTCTCTGGTGGGACCCTGACTGATGCATGCTTTTTCCTAAATGCAGAAAAAGACATTAAAACCCCAACACTAGGTGGGCGACCGTGGCTCAGTGGCAAATCTCTCACCTGCCATGCTAGAGACCTGGGTTCGATTCCTGGTGCCTGCCCATGCTTCAAAAAAAGCAAAACCAAAACAACCCATCACCTTCAAATCACAGCTGAGTTAAAGTGCCGCCAGTCTTACCAACGTGAATGAACTCCGTATGTTTGGTTTTAGGGAAATGAGAGCATGATGTTCCTGAATGTCAACCAGAGACATGGGGCTGCAGGATCCTTAAAGAAAGCAAGTTAAGGAATAAAAAAAATCTGAATCAAATTTCTTGATAATAGTTACGCTTTCTTTTCAGGAAAATATGAGGCTTTATTCCACTAAAAATTAATCATTGTCAAATCATTAAAGCTAGAAAATAAAGTGTTTTTCTAATTTTGAACCTCTTGAATTAAATGAATGGGAAAAGGTAAATTCATCTACATCTGCACCACCTGAAATTTAATGATGAATTACTAAGGTAATTATCATTAGATATTGAATCATTTAGTTTTTATTAAATGAAAAATCATCAAACTATGCACTAGACAAATTATTTATAATTATAAAATCACAACCACAACCAATTTAATATAAATGTACTTCATTAAAAGAATTATATTTTGAATGCATCACATATTAAAGTACTACAATGAGGTTGCCCAGTTAACATAATAAGATGATGTTGACATATGACACAATACATTTAGATGTCATAAAGGGTCTGGAAGGTAAAAATCTATTTTTGTTAGGAATCATATTTGAATATATTCAAAAATTTAATGAAGGCAATGCTGAAAGAATATAACATTTTGCAATAAAAGTAACCTTTGCTTGGATAGAAAGAGTATATTGAATATTTGGCTTAACGATCACTATGTCAAAGAACTGATGATTTTCCTACCAAAAAAAAGGGGGGGGGGGAATCTACCTATAGCAACAACAAACATTAACACAACCAAATGAGACAATTTATTGCAGCTTCAATGTAAACATAAATACAAAAGTCTATCCTTTTTCCCACTTCTCAATTCTCACCGTCCCCAAATATTCCTGTCATATTCACTGCACTGGGCCTTGTCTCCCAAACATGTATCCTGCTGGTTCGTTTTGCATTCTCCACATGTTCTGTGATGAAGCCATGTGAACCTCGGAAATTCACCTCCACCTCCACTTACCACAGGCCCATCGAAGTCCTAACATCACCAAAGCTGCCTGAATTAGTAAGGAAACAGTGTTCCCCCCCATTATCACTGTCGGTACCCTTCTCAATCATATGCAACAGCAGCAGTAATGCATCCTTCACTCACCGTTGTAGAGGAAAACTAAAACACGTTCACAGCGAATCGCAGTGGTAAGCAAACCCCTACCAACACGAATGCCCACAGGACAAAATTCATCTTTGAAATATTTTCTGCACATCTTTGATGCCTCTTGTCTTCGCTGCAGTGTGCAGAGTTGGACCAGCCTCAGACCTACTTCTCTGAAGCATCCTTTCCTCCCAAACCACCCGACGCATTTAAATTCCTCAGTTCTTTTTTTCATGTCATCTACTACCATGGTGTAAAGCAATTTAATAGGTTATAAAACATTTCTGTTTATATCTGATAATTGAATAAGTGGCCCCTGTATCAACAGGGTAACACCATTTCAACTCAAGAAATAAATTTAACGGTGGAAATTCAAGCAGAATGACAGTTGGGTCAAAGTAATATTTTTGTACATGGGGACTTCAATCATACTAGACATTAACTCATGCTTTATAATCATGACAGAAGAATGTATTTTTCACTTTTTCCCCAAAATTCATCAATTAATTTTGATTGCTGTAGTCATATTTAACCTGGGTCAAATCCCATCAAAGTGGTGTATACAAGATAAGCCATTGAAAAGTGGGGAAGACATACAATGTCTCGTTCTGGTGACCTGGTATTGCATTACAAGTTACTTTGAGCATAGTGCTGTAAGTGTAAAACAACATGAGTGTGCAGTGTGGGCCCTTCTGCTGGGTGTGAGTTGCCTCTGCTCTGTGTAACATCACCGGACAGTCCCTTCCCTCATGCCTGGTGGTGACTCTGGGTCTGTCAGGGTATGTCCACACCTGGTGTCCCAGCCTCGGGCAGAGGTCCAGGCTAAAGCTGTGCCTTGGGAGATGCCCCTGGGTACTTGTGGGCTGACGTGGTCCCTAGGCCTGTATAGGCTCAGGGGAGAAGACGTAAAGTAGATCCCCTGATGGGGAAGTGCCGAGCTTTGCAAGGGTGTGTGTGATGGATATTTCTGTGACCACTTTTCAAAAATAGAATTTGCCTAACTTCCCTTTATCCTTACATTTACAAAGAAGTTAAGATGACAGTAATGTCACTGGTATCTGCTATGAGGATGAACATTGCACCCTCTCTGAGTTCAGCTTTGTTAAGAAGTTATGCTTTTGCCCTCAACCAGTCACCAAGAATGATGCGTGAAGGGTCCAGAGCACAGACATTTTGTGAGTGGTCCTTTTGATTTTCCTTCACTTCAGTGATGCAGCAGTGTGTGCCTCTGGCTAAGTAGGGCTCACATATCCCCTAGTTTTAACCATAAATTATGCCTCAAAAAGTGGACCAGTGCTTAAGAAAGATTTAAGCAAAGGAGCTCCAGATTAAGGTTAATGCTACAAAACACAACTGAGCATGAGAAAATGGAAGCTGTGGAAGGAGCTCAAGATTAACCATCTGACAAGACAAAACAATATCTCCCTAAACAGATCTGAAAAAACTCACTCCAAACAATTTTAATAACTAAGAAAAATATTTGAAATACTGAGTGATAACATTACTCTAAGTTTATATTGAGCATTGGGATTTTATCAAATTAAATGAACCCATCATAATTGGTAGATATTTGAAAATTAATCAATGAGGTCTTGAATACAAATCCTAAAGATCATGCGAAAGTCCTAGCAATAATTTATTTAATGACTTTAAATGCAATGATAAATATTTAGAAGCCTATTACAAGCCTTTTAATATATTGATACAATATGTTTGAGCTTGTGCATGTGTGTATGTGTGTGTGTAGAGAGAGAAAGAGAGAGAGGGAGAGGGAGTTAGTGAGATCAATGGGTTAATATATGCATATTTTAAAGAAGAAATAGATAAAAATATGTATATAATGTATATCTAGTTACCATATATGTTATATGTGTAAATAAACGTGATGCTGGTATAAATTTCTGCATATACCTTATGTAATGTACATGAACAAATATACTAGAGATACATGTTGTTTCAGTTTTTTCTTTTGCCCACTTGGAAGCTCACCTCCAGGAAAGAAGTCTGAGCACCATAAGAAGACGGCCCTGCCTGGAAGGAGAGAAGCAGCATGGCGGCCAGTCGTTGGGTTCAGCTGAACACTGCTGTGCGGATGGCCTTGTCAAGGCCACATACAGCAGAACTATGTAGTAGAGCTGTCCCTGGATTCCACACTCATGTATTTTGAGAAAACGAAATGGTTCCCCCAAATTGTCAAATAGTTCGTTAAACAGCAAAAGATAACTGAAATGAATAGCATCAAAGATATTATTTTGTTATTTGTCTTTCATGAACAGTTTTTGACCTATTCCATAGAAGCTATTGGGGTTCCTGAATTGTTACTAAGTCTTTCAGAATCCCAGAAATCTTTGGTGCTCAGAACCAAATCCTTTAAAAATGTAAAATTTATATAATTTTTAAAATTATGTATATATATCAATTGAAAACTTGATACGTATTTTTCTTTACACTGATATTTGAGCATGGTTTAAAGTCTCAATATATCGAGAAGACCTGATTAGATCTTGGTGTTATAAAGATAGAAGAATAGAAACAAGAAGGCCAGTTTTGAGATCATTCATAGTTTGGCTGATGACAGCTGTACATACTAAGAAGCAGAATGGTTAGAAAGTAAGGGACAGATTCAAGATATACTTGGAAGGTAGAAACAATTGGATTTGGTGATAGATTAGTTGAAATCAGGGCTGACTCCTAGGTCTTTATTAAATGGAAAATTATTTCCATATGAAAAATGTAATATAAGTGCATTTAATATTATACAAGTAATTTTTTATATTAAATTTACACTAATGTATAATTAAAGTTCCATAATGTATATTTTCTTACATTCAGATAAAAACACATTTTAGATTGTCATCTGCCAGGTTTGAAAGGAACGGTGCTAGAAGCAGGTGAGAAAGCCAAGCAGGGAAGTGAGAGAGGAGAGTGGCCTGAGCCCGGTGGTACCTCTGCCCCCACCAAGAAACATCAGTTTATCATTACCTGTAAGGAGTCTTTGGCTTTAGAAAAGGGTAGGCAGAAGTGTTGTGATAAACATTATGCATATACCCTCGTCTGTCTTCCACTGCACTTTAATTATTTAGTTTCCATTAAAAGTATGATGATATTTCGGAGAGAAGCAACAATAAATACATGCAATTATGTTAAAGCAAAAACCTCACTTTAGATCATTTTAACATTCAGTCCACAATGAATTTGCATGTTAATGGATTTCCCAATGTACTTCTTCAGTAAAAACAAAATAATCCCAGGAACAAGACTTTTGTTGATAAATGTAGGTATTAGGACTACACAGAAAGCTAATTGTTTCTTTCTTCCACATTTGGAAGTATTCCAGTGTTAGAATCATAAAAAATAGAATAGTAAGCACACACACATATGCTGATCAACTCAGGAAAAGAAGAACTATCTCAATTTTTCTTTAACTTCAAGTGAGAACAAAAGGAAAAAAATGAAGTGAGAGAGGGATTACCTCATTCCTCTAGGATGCTTTCAGTTAAAATATGTAGATACTGTGTGTCATTTTAATAATCATTTTTAAAGAATTTTTTTCTTATAGCATTTTTTTCCTTAGAGTAACATTTATTATCACCCAGTTCCCTAGCCATATCTCCTTAGAGCCATCACGTTTCGCAGAGAATTAAGTACGTTGCCTCCAGGAAATGCACGATTGCTCACAGCCATCATCATTATATTGATTTTTATTATTTTAATGATGCATTTAACTTAACCTACTATATCCAAAATATAAATGTTATTATCTCAACATGTAACTGATATAAACATTTAATGTGCTATTTTACATTCTGTCTTTCAATCTGATGGCAATTTGTACCTGAGCTCAGCTCAGTTCAGGCACCACATTTTCATGTGTCCTGTCGGCACACGTGGCTTGAAGCTCCTGTGACAGACAGCGCAGCTTTAGCTAATCCTCTAAAGGGGTCAGATTATGGTAGACACAGCTAATAATAACTTGGGCTTGCCCATTGTGGTTGCACTGAACAAAAGACTTTACATTTTTACCAAAATGTAGGAGATGATGTGGAACCAAAAGGCATAGGGCTGGCAGCAGGGAAAGAAAGGAATGGCAGGGGTGTGTTTGGAGGCCTGGAAGACCAGTCAGTCCTTCCCTGGAAGCCTGTCGTTACTAGGGGCAGGATTCCTGATCCTTTAAGGTTTGCTTGAAATGTTTTATCCATTTAAACTTAATGTGAAAATCGACATGGGAGGATTCAAGTCCATCATCTTGCTATTTGTTTTCTATTTGTCACCTCTGTTCTTTGCTCCTTTTTTCTAGCCTTCTTTTAGTCCAATCAAGGTTTTTTTTTAAGTATCCTCTTCTATCTCCTCTATTGACTTTATTTTATGTTTCCATTTGAGAAAATAAACAATGCACTTAGAACCACCAGAAATGGATATCTTAGTTAGCTTATCCATAGGTATATTGAAATAAAGTATCCAAATATTCATGGTAAAAACCTGTGTTTGTACATTAAGTTTCATAACCAACTTAAAATTAAGGCAACAAGGAAAAAAAACCACATATTCAGATAGCATAGTTTCTTAAATTTAAATAATAAACAACTTAAATACCATTTGATCAGCTGTCAAAACTGTGAAAGTTCTCAAATATTAAGCAGAACATTATTACAAATATCAGCGTTGCTATAGAAATGGTCTATGTTGCTAAATATTCTCCTGATTTCAAGAGAATATAAAGATACAAATGTTTTTACAATTAACATATGAAAATCTTATATATTACATATGTTGAATATTTAATAGTAATAAATATGCTGTATGATAAATCCTCAATTCAGCTCCAATACTGAAGTTAATTGAAAAAAATCTTGGATTATCAAGTCTCGTGTTTTAACAAAAATCGTCTGCTTCAGGAAGGCACAGTAAGCAGTAAGCAATGCAGGCATGTCCTATGTAGCATATTTGTATATAAAACCTTATTTTAATGTAAAATTTTATGATCTATTTTAAGACAATACAAAGAAAACAAACTTAAGGCCATTAAGGCTTCTCAAGATTACATTGACTAACAATTTTTCTTAGAACCTAGAACTGTCAGGAAGTCAGTGAATGGTAAATTGAAATTCTACATGGGGTACAGATTATAGTTAATGCATAATTTACATAATCAAATATATTAATTTATATAATGATTAATATAATAATTTCATGAATACAAACTTTTCATAAGAAAAGTTGTTACTAATGCTGTAACTTTTATCTAAAGATTAACAGTTTGTACCTAAACCAGGATATCTTTTTCTTGTATTCCTGTAAATACATCAACATGTACTAACACAGAACTTTTGATTTTTTAGAAGCTAATTTCTCTTCCCATGTTGACAAGGCTCCGGCATTGCCAATATATATTCAATCATTTAAATATACATATGTCCATGGAAGTATAATCCCGCAACATAAAGCACCCAAAAGAAAATCTAACATCACAAATCATTGCCTTAGAAATGCATGTCTGTATTTAATTCACTTCTGTGTTCTCCATATTCCTGATATTAATTTTCATAGTATTTTGATCTTTTGATGAGGATACATTTTGTGTGGCAAGAATTTGGGTGACAAGGGTTTGTTTTATCCCGGAGGAGTGGGATATCTCCTTTATCAGTCCATCCCTGCAGAGGTCAATCCCAAGAATAGAACTGTGTATCAGACATAGGTATCTCTCCACCACCCCCTCAAGCTTGTTGGCACATTTTAGGAAGGGATTTGATATGACCAGACCACTGTAGGAAATGTGAACTCCCTCCGATCAATTCTCCTGACCAGGGCGGCCTGAGATGCCAGTGCGCCCTCGGACACCAGAAGGACAGCAGCAGGCCAGGCTGAGCTGGGGCGCATGCAGGGGTAGGAGCAGTGGCCGGTGTGCAGCCCCGCGGGAAGGGGCACGGGACCCCGTCCTGCCCGTGTCCGCACACAGGTGACCCTGCGCCCGCAGCGAGCTGGACACCAGGGGCAGCTCGGGGGGAACTAAATCACAAGGCCAGGGGACCCTCTCAGGGCAGCCGGCCAGCACTTGCAGGGAAGACGTTGGTGGGGTGTCTCAGGCGGAAGCGCCCAGAGAAAAAGGCGCCTCAGTGCTATTTAGGAGTCCCCTGAGCTGTTTGCCGTCCCCATGAAGCAGACGTCCCAGCCCGCACGTCCCTCCCTTACACTAAAAGGTCTTCATCAAATGTGTCGCGCTGCATTCTAGGCTGTGAATTAATAAAAACAAAGGATTTGTTAAGAAGCACAGAGACCAAGACAACAGAAGGAGAAGCCTGGATAAAAGAAAGACCATGTGGGAACAGAACATTAAAAAATACATGTGATTTAAAAAAAATTGGCACACTCAGAGTAGATTGGAGAGGACATTGAAAAAGCAAATGGAACAAGTGGTGGCATCCTGGGGGAAGGCATCACCTTCCTTCGTGAGCAGCTTTAGGAGCCACGTCCTCGTCTCAGCAGGCCCTGAAATCTCTCTCCATTTCCCCAGAGCGGGAAAGAGGAGAAGGAGAAGTGGAGCTGGCAGTGCACTCGGGGCCCAGCTCCTACACGGGCCTTAGAAAGAAGAAAATAACCCCATACCTGGAGTGGAGGGCGGGAAGGCAAGCACCCTTGCGTGCCCCCCACCCAGCCAGAAGCCCCGGGACCGGGGAGACTGGGGGATGCCATGGGTCAGCAGAGGGGTAGACCAGGGGAGAAGAAAGGGATCTAGAGGGGTCAATAGAGCGCATGTTGCAAAGAGAGTAATAAAAGGTGAGCTGCACTCATGAAATAAAACATGCTACATGCCTTAAAAAACGATGTGCTCTCAGAAATTAACATGATATAGAAAAACTGAAATGCGCAGACGTATATATTCACATACACCCGCACACATTCTTTAGAAAGTTTGAATGAGAACATCTGGGAAATTGCAATGAAATAAGGACAAAATGGTACATGATAGAAAATAGGAGAAACTGATTAAAAGCAGAGGAATTGTCTAGGAGGCTGCACATCCAATATTATGAGTTCCAGTAAGAGGAAAGATACAGTTAAGGCAGGGGGATTTGTCAGAGAAATAGAACAAAAGTCTCTCAGATTTGAAACGCACGTGTCTGTAAGTTGAAAGTGCCCAACGCATGCGAAGAAAGAGCAACAGAGAAGATCTTACCTGAAAATACAAGTGGTAACGTCTCTGAACCCAACCATAAACAGTCAATCCTGAGAGTCTCCATAACCCACAATCAGTTCCCTGAGCTGGACGATGAACCAGAACGGACTTCTCATTAGCCACATCTTAGACTTGAGAAGGCCACCAGAGAAAGCCCTAAAAGTTAAGGGGGAAAATGATGCTCAACCTGGATTCCTAAAATCCACATGGCCTAGTATTCAAGTTTGAGATGAGAAGATAGATTTTTGATGCATGCAAGTGTTCATATTTTGAAATACACACTGTTTTCCTAAAGAATGACTCTTTGGAATGATTTCCATGAGACCATACTCTCCAGAAGCCTCCAAATTCAGTTTCCTTCTGTTTCTCTCTGTGTTATTGATCCTTCTTTACATAAACATTAACGTGCGCTTTGGGTGTACATTTATAATTTTCTTTTATCTTTTTCAAATAATTGTCACTAAACATTAGTTAATACATACATTCATATATATGTTAACATGTACTAATGCAGGAACAATCTTTTTAAAAATTCAGGTATTTATTTTGAAAATTTTCAGAAAAAGAAATGTTAGTGTTTAAAAAAAAAGATAAGGCGCTATTTTCGTATCAATTCATCTGGTAAAATAAGTGTGACTAACAAAGTCTTTCCCTTTCTAACTCACACATCCAGAATTGGAAAGAGCAGGGATTGATGAGCTCCAAGCCCAAAGCCTCCTTATCACAAGCTATTAAAGATTGGAATGGTTGTCAGTACTCTCCCGGTAGTTTTTCCTTAACCTTGATATTTGAATGCTGATAATGCCCACCTCATGGGGTGGGTGTTGGGGAGGGTCACGTGCCGTCATTTAAGGTAAAGTGACAAGCTATAGTAGATGCGCTAAAAGGTCATTGTGGAACTTTACCTAGCCCCACTTCTTCCCCCAGTTCAAGGAGAAAGCATAAGAAAAATAAAAAGAAAAGATTGGGACTTTTCCAAGAGATATGCATTCAACAAGGAAGAAGCTCATGGTTAGAGAGAGTGGAAAGTGAAGAGAAATGAACACCGCGCAGGCTTTGGGACCATGAGGGAGAGATTTTATCCTGTGGCTGTGCGTGCAGGACATGGGGAGACAGCGTGCGTTAGGTTCTCCAGGGAAACCAAATCAATAGACGCTACACATGCGTGTGCATGCGTGTGTGAATATTAAAGACATTTAGTACAGGAATTGACTCACTGTCCTACGGGGATTGGGAAACCTGAAATCTGTAGGACAGGCTGAAAGGAGGGAACTCTCATGAAGGTGAATTGGAATTAACCAAGAGAATCTGGCTGGCTGAAGAAAAGGCAGAAATTCTTCTTTCTGACTTCAGAAATCCTCAACTCTGCAAGAGACCACCAACTGATTACATGAGAAGGCTCCTCATGTTGCTCCTTTGTTGATTGTAGATGCATTCAACATAGATGCAGCCATCTGACCATACATGCTAACCCATCTGCAAGGATTCTCACAGAAACAATTAGGCCAGTGCTTGCTTTGTCCACACAACTGGGCACCATAAGCTAGTTCAGCAATGCCTAAAAAGTAAATTTTAGAAGCTTTGCTTTTTGGAAGATATACTTCTTTATTGAATTTTATAGGTATCATCAAACTCTTTTCCTAGCTTTTTGACGTCTGATTTGTGTTCCTTTTCAATGCAACCCAACAGTGATATATATCTTGAGGAAAGAAGAAAAAATTACAGGTTTATTCAGGTTATGAAAGATATTACTGCAAAGAAGCTTATTTTTGCTTAGTCATTGCCTTCGTTGCTTCTCTTTTCTAACATTTTTCCCTAGTCACTCTTTCACCAGAACTAAGCCCAAACAGTATGTGTTTAGAGAATCTTTACCCTATTTTATTTTGATGGTGTTGAAAAAACTTACTACTTTTAGGTTGACGTTTCTGAGTGACTTCTCGTAGAAGGCATCCTGAGATAAATTAAATCCAATTTCTGCATTTTACAAATGAGAAAATTCTGTTCCAAATAAGTGAATTGAATTTCCCAAAGTTACACGTTTAACAAGTGGAAAGGAGGGCTTAGAAATGACCTCTCCTGAATTCTAACTCAAGTGATAAAAAAAGAACCTTATATTGTATTTTTCTGAACAAAGATTCA
Source organism: Myrmecophaga tridactyla (assembly GCA_004026745.1). Taxonomy (NCBI): domain Eukaryota; kingdom Metazoa; phylum Chordata; class Mammalia; order Pilosa; family Myrmecophagidae; genus Myrmecophaga; species Myrmecophaga tridactyla. Next base: position 23,627 of record PVIY010029286.1, read on the forward strand.
ATTAAATAACTTATATATGGTTATCCAATAGAATGCTTTGGTTTTCTCCAATAACATTTTTTCAATGTAGGCCCCTATCTACTCAATCTGAGTCCTGGGGGAAATCTACAAATCCTTGCCTGACTTGAAATCCAAACTCACTGATGGAGAAAACCAAAGCATAGCTTCTGAGAAGCATTTCCAGGCAAAAATATCCATTGCAGAGAGCCACTCTTAAATTTGTTCCTCATAATCTTATCGTTTCCTCTAATGATTTCAATTATCATCTAAATTTTTAAGAAATCAGTTTTATGATGCCATCAGGACCAACTTGTGAAAAACATTAATTTCCCTACTTGCAAAAGTCTTTTAACTTCACCTCGAAATTCAGTTAAAAAAAGTAGTTGAACTGCTAGCTGTCAGAAATCATTGTCATGTTTCCTACTCAATGGAGCAAAGCAGTCCTAAATGAAGACAAAGTGGAAACATTCCTCCTGTCAAACAAAGTTACCGAGAGCTGGCAGAGACTGTTATTGCCCTAGCACCAAACTTCAAAGACTTCTATGCATGATCTGTTTCATCATAGAAACCAACTGCCATGGGATTCTTTTTTTTCTCCTTACAGGTAAAAGTATTTCATTTTATTTACCTATGTACAATGATGGGATTAAACATTTTGAATCCAAAAGAGACCATCAACAGTGACACTGTCTTGGTGTCAGTGTGGTCAGGAAAATAATGCTCAAAGCGAAGTAACTGCGGGATCCTTATGGTATTCTGTAGGAGAAAACTCTACTATAAGATACAATTTGCAATCATAAAAAATAGAAGTTGTTTGGAAAAGTTTGCTTGGAACTCTCATGTTTAGTTCCCTAACTTTTAATCTGAGAATTTATTTACAATGTGATTTTATATGATATACCAACATATAAGCATCTCCAGTAAAGTTTATATTTCTTTTTAAAATAATTAGCTGAGAATATGTTTCGTATTTAAAGATGAAAGATTTTATTTTGTGGTTCTTATTTTCCTAATCTAAGCATAATGCTTGTTAAGTTAATCAAGTTGCATCTTTGTTTATGGTGACTTTTTCTTCTTATTAGAGTATTTGCAGGTTTACAGAAAAAACATGGAGAAAGCACACAGTTCCCATATCACACACACACACACACACACACACACACACTTTTTGCATTAGTGTGGTACCTTTGTTACAGTTATGAGACCATATTATAACATTGTAATACTGTAGCAGTAACTATAGTCTATGGTTTACATCAGGCTTCTCTCTTTATGTTCTACCGCTCTATGTTTTTTGTTTGTTTAATTTTATATCGCTAACACATATACAGCCTAAAATTCCCCATTTTAACCACTTTAAATGTACAAGTCAATGGTATTGATTGCATTCGCAATGTCATGCTATCATCCATCCATTACCAAATGTTTCCATGACCCCAGACAGAAACTCATACCAATTAAGCATTAACTCGCATTGTCCACCCTCTACCCCAGCCCCTAGTAACCTATATTCTAGATTTTTACTCTATAATTTTTCATATTATAATTAGTTCATATAAAAAGTGAGATCATGTGCAATGATTTTTTTTATTCTATAAAAATGTTTTTACACGTTCAGGTAGTGACTAACATCAGTAGGTTTCTTGTGCTTTTTTGCTTTTTGATTTTATGTCTATACCATGTGATTAAACAAGTATTCATCTATATTTTGTGTAATTACTATTATTATGATTTTCTTTTGCATGGGCAGGCACCAGGAATCGAACCCGGGTCTCCAGCATTGCAGGCGAGAACTCTGCCACTGAGCCAGCATCTGCCTACATAATTATTTTTGAGGTTGAATATCTTTAATAGTCACAATCATTTCACCTGGAATTGCTGTTCATGTATTACATAAGAGCTACAGATTGATTTTTTTTTTCTAAAAATAATGAGCCAGACTTTCCCGGAACATTTACTGAATATTTCATTCTTTCCCCACTGTTTTAAGGTGCCTCTTTTATTATGAACTAAATTGATGTATATGTGTCAATTATATATCAATACACATGCAAGTTTTTGCTCCTTCTATTCAATTAAGACAGATTTATGTGATACTGTGCAAATAAATTATAATAGCATTATAGTATATTTTAAAATATAGGGTTAGAAGTCTGCCCTAATTACTTTTATTTCTCATTTCTTCTTCCAAGTATACTTGACAATTAAGTTGAGTAAGATGCACCACAGAATGTCTTTTTCCTTATACTGAGAAATATTTATTTGGTATTTCAATCCAGAGGTATTTCAATGCCTCTCCTCCTATTAAAAGTTTCTCTTTTATTCCATGGTATTATTTTGTACGTTTCTGTATAAGTCAGCATACTTTTAAAAAGTTCATTCCAATTAATTTTATTACTTTATGTTTTATTTATATAGTTGTGCTTATATATGTTACATATATATTACACTGTATATATTATTTTCCATTTTATTTTTAACAAATTGACCCTCCTATGGTAGAAATATATCAATTGTGAATATTTACTTTGACCAGCTTACTGGACTTAAGTGTTTTAAAGTGCTCTAATGAGTCCATTAGTTTTTCTTGTCAGACAAGCATACAGTCTTCAAGTAATGATATTTTTCCAAATTTAAAATGAAATTCCTTTTTTGTCTTCTTGCTTTACCCAGAATTTCTGGAACGTTAAATAATATTGACTGCAGGGAGATACACTGCTTTCCTATAAGTTTTGAATTCATGCACACGGCATGTGTCCACCTCCATGTGCTCTGTGCAATGTTAAAACTCAATGACATTCTGTGACCCCCTTCAGCAAGGAAAGGCAAGTTATATTTCAGTCACCCATGACTCTGAAAAAGCACTATGTTTCTTAAATGGGAGATTTTTAAAAAATATTTGTTGAATGTGTAAGTCAATAAGCAGTAAAGCAAAGAAAAAATTAGAAGCAAGGGCACAGGAAGAGCATTTTGTGGTAAGTGCCTGTTTCACCTCAATCGACATTTGTTCATGTCTTGGGTATTCTCCTAAGAGAGACGTAGCAGGTCCCCTTGTCCTTGCTGATTTCTTTCTCAGGGTCTTGGATTCTGTACCTCCGGCCACCCTTGGAGCTAGACGTCTGAAACTCTGCTGGGCTTCTCAGAAGTCGAAAGCACTTACCAAGCGTCACCTTTTCTCAAGGTCCCATCAGTGGTGACTTTATCCACCTGGGACAAGTGGCCTTCAGAGAACTGCCCTTAGCATCCGCGTCCCTGTTGTAGTTTGTTAATTGCTGCCAGAATGTGATATACCAGAAATGGTTGGCTTTTAAAAAGGGAATCTATTAAGTTAAAAGTTTACAGTTCCAGGTTCATAAAAATGTCCAGACCAAGGCATCCAGAGGAAGATTCGTTGACTCAAAAAAAGCCAGAATGGTACCCGGGATCTCTGCAGCTGGGAAGGCACGTGGCCAGCTCTGCTTCCAGTTCCTGAATCCAGTGGTTTCCTCTCTAAGCATCTGGGGACCTTCATCCAGCTCCCCCAGAACACACCTCTGGGTTCTGGCTAGCTTAGCATCTCATGGGAAGGCACACGGCCACGCCCTCTGGGCTCCCCCAGCCCCTGGCATCTCCTGGGGCTTCTGCATCTCCAAACGTCTGTGTCTCCTTTGGCTCTGAAGCCTTTTCCAAATGGGTTCCCTCTTAAAAAATGTCACTCAGGGGATTAAGGCTGACCTTGAGTGGGTGGAGACACATCTCCATGAAAACTACCAAATCAAAGGTCCCACCTGCAACTAGATGGGTCACATCTTCGTGGAAGCAACTTAACAAAAAAGACCCCACCACACAATATCGAATTGGGGTTAAAAGACATGGCTTTTCTGGGGTCCACACAGTTTCAAACCTGTTGATTAGGGATTATCCAGCCAGCCTCTCTCAATCAAACCGAAAGCTAGCACCAGACCAAACCCAGGCAATTGAGATCTGCATAGTAATTTGAAACTGGGCTGAGAGCTGTCATCACGGTTGAGCAGATGTAAACTTGAAAGCTGCATGGAGAGTATATTCTACTTGACTTGCCTCATAGAGTAAGAAGCAGAAAAACTACTTTGAGAGAAAATAAAATGGAAAAGAGAGAAGTTGAAAGGACAGATAGAGAGAGATTTACTTAGATGTGTGGACCATATCATTTTTTATTATCTTATTTCACATCCCGACAGCTTCATTTTTGTTCTCAAGTTCTGCAAAACATTTTCATATTAAATCCCTCCATTTTTATTAGCTTTTGCTGGCTTCTATTACTTCCAAGCAAAGTATCTTAACTACATAATCTATGTGAATCTCCCTCATTTGGAGAAACTTAATTGTTTCTCCTTAGACACAATTTTATATATATATATATATACATAAAAATTGATATATATATATATATATATAGAGAGAGAGAGAGAGAGAGAGAATCAGCATGCTATGAGATTAATAATATATCTGGAACCAGCCTGCCTGATTTGAATCTTATCTACACCTTTATTAATTAAGTTATTAACTATTCCATGCCTTATTTTCTCAATCTATAAAATGATAACAGCTGCTCCCTCATGGAGTTAGGAGGTTTGAGGGAGATAGTATTTACAAAGCACTTAGCATAGTGCCTCACACACAGTTTGATAAAAATAGGTATTTGCTAAATAAAAAATATAGTTTTAGAAACTACCTCACTTTATTGTGACCTGTGACTTTACCTACTGGAGACTATAATTTTCCTGCAAAAATAAGATTTCTCTCAGTACATGTGAACTTCCTAGCCTGATTCTATCCATTACTACTTTTAACTTTGTTATGTTTTTGAGGAAAGAAGCTAGAAATAGACCCAAGTAAGAGAGAGAAGCAAAAGCAAGAGAAAAATTATCCTCCACAGTCAAGGTCCCTGTGACTGAGCTCCAGGAAAGAAGGAATCACCGGAGGTTTTGGGGATTCTCTTTGGAAAGCTGCTACAGCTCAGAGGCTCCCGGAGCGCCTCGCCAGTGGCTGTGCTGCCTTGGGGTTTTCCTTTTCTCTCACCGTCTCCTCTTCTGTTTCTCCAGCTGGCTTTGGGGGAAGGAGGTGTGTTCGTGTGTGTGTGTGCTTGTGTGCACTTGTGTGTGCATGTGTGCGCGTGCGTGTGTGCATGTGTACGTAGGTGTGTGGGTGCACGTGCATGTGTGTGTATGTGTGTGCACGTGTGTACATGTGTGCGTGTGTGCAGGCATGTGCGTGTGTGTGTGATATGCATAGAGCAGCACCCCACTGTCATTTGGATCCCTATCCCAAGTCCACGCTCCAGGTCTCTTCTTCAGGCCTTCTCCCCCACCACCGCTTTCCCTCACGCGAAGTGGTTTGGATGTTCTTGCATCGGTCAGGAACTGGACATGCTCACTGGGGGGACTTGACCCAGGTCTGGGCGGTTAAGGAGAACAAAGAAAGAGAACGGTCAGGCGGCGAGTAACGAAGGCCAGCACGAAGTCACACCTCTGCCCGGACGGGCAGAGGGCGCGTCAGGGAGCCAGTCTGAGCTCCTGGGACAGCAGGGAGGCCGGGCAGAGGCCAGGGGACGGGCGGTCACCGCGACCCACTGACCTCCTGCCCGAGGCCTGGGATGGGCGGTCACTGCCACCCACCGGCCTCCTGCCCCTGCTGACCTGCTGTGGCCTCGAAGCCCCCCTTGGGCCACAGAAGGCCAGGTGAAGTGGAGGATGAGTCTAGAGGGGCACGTGGAGAGGCTCAAGCATGTATAAAAAATCTATTTTTTCTTCTTTTTTAACTAGAGAAGATGTAGGTTTACAGAACAATCAGGTGTAAAATATGGGACTCCTGTATGCTACCTGTTTACTATTATTATTAAAATTAAATATTTTTAATATTATTTTTAGTAACTGCTCTAATTATCTCTACATATATTTGCTGGTTTTGACTTTAATTCCTCAATTTAATGTACTGAATTTTTTATGTCACTGATTCTAGTTTTGGAATATTTGATTTCGAAACTTAAATTAATAAGTTTATTGTTGCTTTCTAAAAATTCTATCATTGAAATTTATGTTCACTTTTGGTATGTTTATTTTTACATTAATTATTTCTTACTGTATTATGAAATTTTTAATCTGTCTTCTCGTAAGAAGTTGTCTTTATGCTAGAATTTGTTTTAATATTCCTTTCCCATTTCTTTACTTTAATTATGAGTAAGGCCTAGAGGTGGGGGTAAAAGACAAAGCTGCACACAGCAGAGATTGAGTCCCTGCCCCACCACCTCCTCAGACTGAGGCACGGATCGTGGGAAGAATTACCTGTGAGGGTTGTAAAATGCGAGTTTCTGGAACCACTCAACAGTACTGAATCAGGGTGTCCTGGATTGACACCCTGGAGTGTCGATGTAACGTGATCTGCTGCATGATTTTTCACATGCACTTGGGTTTCAGAACCATGCAGGAAGGTGAAGAAAGTAACTACTTTATGTTGGAGCAAAAATCTCTGAAAAGAGGAATGATTACTTTACTTGGACCCCATGCTTCCTGGCATTCTATATTGTTCAGCATTTATATGAAGAGTGACATGTTTTAGAATTTGTAAACGTCCATTAGATTTGGAAAACACATCAACAGAATGCCAAGGCCATGAGGGGATGGAACCTTCCAGCTGACGTGACTGCTCTGGCCCGGGGGAGGAGCAGGAGGTGCCGAAATTCCCAACACGTTTACCTGGAAGGGAAAGGGGACGGTCTCTACCCGCCCCCAGAGAGCTCCTGGTGCCCTGTCAGCCAGCCACAAACCACCCCAACAACCGCTCATTCCTTACTTGCCTTTATGCCTTTGCTTTTCCCGGGATGCTGAATGAATAGAGTCACACTTCAGGAGCCTTCGGGAATGGATTCTTCCACTGGGATCATGGTTTTAAGATTTGGCCATGTTTTTGAGATGCATCCATGTTGTTATACGCATCAGTGGTTCATTCTTTTTATTAAAAAATAATGTTCCATCATGTGGATTGCATTTTATCTATGTAACAGTTGATTCTCATGTGAGTGATCCAGTTTCATCAATTATAAATAAAGCCGCTATAAAAAATTCACAAATGTTTTCATGTGGATACATGCCTTAACTGTATGTGGGTAAATACCCAGGAGGAAACTGTTAACATCCGATAAGAAACCAAAAAAGTGGTTTTCAAAGTACTATACCATTTTGCTTTTCCTCCAACTTAGGAGAGTTCCAATTGTTTCAAATTTTTCCAGCATGTAGTGTTATCACTTTCTTTCTTTCATTTTTTGAAAGTCATTCTAGTGAGTCTACAGTGGTATCTCGTTATGCTTTAATTTGCATTTCCCTAATGACAAATAATAATGACTAACAATACTGAGAATCCTTTAATTTACTTATTTGCCATCTGTATTAGTTAGGGTTCTCTAGAGAAAAAGAATCAATAGGAAATATCCATAAATATAAAATTTATAAAAGTGTCTCACGTGACCGTGGGAACATAGAGTCCAAAATCCATAGCGCAGACTGAGAAGTCGACGATTCCATGGAGAGTCTGGACGAACTACACAGGAGAGGCTCACCGGCCGAAGTAGGAAGAGAACCTGTCTCTCCTGTATCCTCCTTAAAAGGCTTCCCGTGATTAGATTAAGCATCACTCATTGCAGAAGACACTCTCCTTGGCTGATTACAAGTGGAATCATCTGTGGATGCAGCTGATGTGATCATGATCTAATTCTATGAAATGTCCTCATCGCAGCAGACAGGCCAGCACTTGCCCAACCAGACAAACAGGCACCACCACCTGGCCAAGTTGACACATGAACCTGACCATGACAGTCCACCCCTTCTCAACTTGGCAGCTATACATAGCACTTTAATCCATACCTAATTTCTAAATAACAAATAATAAAAGACACATTTTTTCCCTCACCTAACAACACTCAACTGTCCTGCATATAATCAGAAATGCATTAAATCTCCTCAAAATAGGGTGCAAGTCCTTGGGTGATATTCATTCTTAAACTTGATATCTTACAATTTAAATAGAATAACATGAACAAAACAGCATTACACTCCTCATTTCTGTAACTTATCATGTGGTCGTAGTTCATATTTATCACTACCTTCTTCCACTACCCATTCCAAGTTTCCTTTACCCTCAGCAAGCACTGCAGCTGACTGTGATTCTTTGCCTGGTGGGGTGACCCAAACTTTCATTCCTGAAGTTTCAGAGCCAATAGTAGTCCTGCCTGGATTGGATTGTTGCAGTTTTCCATTGATTTTAATCACAGGGCATGGTAGTACTAAAAGACGCCCTCAGGGATCTCCTATATTTCAGGAAAACTCTTCTTTACCTCCATTGTGCAGTTGCAGTCCTATTCCCCCCTGAAAGTCAGGGTCAATCACCCCAGCCAGTAATACAATCCCCTTCTTGGCTTGTTGATTCAGGGGCATGAGTAGCCCAAAGTGACCAGGTGGCAGTCTTAGATTCCAGTTCAATGGAATCATTGTTGTTTCTCTTGGTGGAAGCACTCCCCA